>JAAGAY010148250.1:0-62989 GCA_011801015.1 Ardeotis arabs | reverse complement strand
CTGTTGGTGAGCACAAGGTCGAGCATGGCACCCCTCCTCGTCGGCTCATCTATCACCTGCAGGAGGAAGTTGTCGTCCACGCAGTCCAGGAACCTCCTGGACTGCCTGTGCCCTGCCGTGCTGTCTCTCCAACAGATGTCGGTGTAGGAGGCCGATATCGGAGATAGCAGCCAAGTCCAGGACTCCTGAGGACCACTCTGGAATATTTTTAGCATTTGTTTTGCTGTTTAATTGCATTGCAGTTGTGTTTTGGTTTTGAGGTGTTTTTTTTCTTTTTAATCATCACGGAGATGTCTAACATCTTTTTGAATCCTCCCTGAGAGCCCTGCAAGAGCAGCCGCAGCACGGCACGTGCATCCTCAGCCGTGCGTGTTGGTGCAGAGGAGCCTCCCAGCCCAGACAGCAGCTGGTTGTCCCACCTCTCTTTACTCCTGATCTAACCCGATCCGGCTGGAGGACCTGATGTCACCTAGCAATGATGGTGAACGCGGTCCTGCGTCTCTGTGCGGCTCAGGGATGGCTGAGCATTAGTGTTCAGAGCGGCAGAGAGCTGTGAGCCATTTCAGAAATGAGTTTTTGCCTCCTATTTTTAAATGTAACTCCCTTGAACAAATCTGTATCTGTGGAAAGGAGGCTGGCTCCTTACCATAGTTTAAAGCTGAGATTGACTCTAATATTTCTTCCTCCAGTGGGATTTGAAGTTTTTTGAGTATACTAAAAATATAAGATTTTTCTTTTTAGAGAAGGAAGCTCTTTTCCTGTTGTTTTTTTTTTTGTTTGTTTTCCACTGAAATCCTTCTAAAATGATTGAAATGCTTCCCTCAGAGTGCTATTTCATCTTTGCTTCTCTTTTGTGCCTCCTGCTTATTTATGGAAGCAGCTTTGTTTCCTCAGTAAACAAGGGCTACATTTTTTCTTGATTTCATCAGGCTAACAGCGTGAGCTGTTGAGGACCAGGTCTGATTTGCTGCAGGCTGTACCAGAAGCAGTTATCGTGAGGTGTAGATACCATTGTAATGTGGGCACAGGCATCTGCGAAGAGAGTTGGTACCTAGTATAAATAATTGCTGAAATACAATAAACTATCTGCCATTAAAAATAAATGACAGGAAGGATGTTTGACAACTACAGGTGGTTTTTTGTTCCTCCTCCCTGGATCCAGCTCTGACTCTCAGAGAGCAATGTACTTCAAGTTCAGAAGCATGGCAAACCTGAAAGCCATTGCTTTATAAAGCTCTTGGCTTTATAAGAGCCAGGATTTAACCCAAAAGTGCATAACCATGTATGATGCTTAAGAAATTTGCGTTTTCCCCATCAATGCCCATGGAGAAGGTGCTACAGCCCAGGTCTAAGAATTACCTGTGGAATAATTTTTGATCCCATTTGCAAGGACAGTATCAAACTCCTCAGTTTCAAACAAGGCTTGCATTGTCCGCTGCATTTTCTGACAAGATTGTTCTGCCAAAATTTATTTACTGTGCTGATAGTATGTAAGCCTTTGACTCATGATCTGCAGAGGATTAAAATTAACCAGCTACAGCTGTCAGGAGTGAGCCCTGATGCCCAGGTGCAGATGTCCTCTGGTCCCTTTTTTTTTTTTTGTTGCATTTCATCTCCCAGTGTCCATAGTGATAGATTTCCAGGAAAGTCTAAGAAGGGGGTAAAATCCAGCAGCCTGCACCCTTCTGGACTCTACCTTGTTGCCTGAGTGGGAATTTTTGGCGACATGCAGCAGGAAGCCTCATCTTTGCCCTGTAGAAACCTAGGGAGCAACTAAGACCTCTTTCTACGTGCACACACGCTGGAAATTGATGTGAACATTCTGATGTTAAAATGTGAAAGATTATAGCTAATGCTGTCAGTTCTTTGCAGGCTTGTTCATACCATTTATTTCACTCTGCTAAAGAAGGTCTATAAATATGGAAAGAGGCTCATTTTCTCATGCATGTGTACCAGCTCTGCCTTTTGCTTGTGCTTTTGGAGAGTGAGAGTGGTTGGAAGGCAGGGTGGGCTGGGAGAGCTGGCCGGAGGGTGCCTGCAGCCCACCCAGGTGAGATGCGCTGGTGTTCAGTGCCTCTGGTCCTGTCTGAGGACTCTGCCCAGGAGAGGAGACCTGGGAGGTCACTTATCTTCTCTGTGTCACAGAAACACAAACAGTGATCCCCATGAATTGTACAAGGTTGCAAAACCCCAAATCCACCATTTTTTATAAAACTTAACAGAATTTTTTCCTCATCCTTTCTAACAATGGTATTTCACATCAACTTGGCTGTTGGCAACCCTCCCCAGATACAGAGCCAGATCAGCAGAACTCCATTTACTTCAGTGGAAGGGTGCCAGGTGCCGCAGCCGAGGACCTGGCTCTTTTATCTGAGCTGTAGTTACCATGCTTATCTAAGCTTATCTGCAAATTTTGCCTGAGGATTTTGTGAGAATCAGTTTTCTCGCATGATTCAGATATTTCTTGTTCCAGGATGGGCTGGAAATACCCCATAGCAGATGTTCTGGTGGCACAAGTTACGCTTGCATTCCAGGTCTGACCTGACCTTGAAATAGCTGAGCACCCGTGGAGAAGAGGAGAAGCAGAGAAGCTTAATGGAAAATTCAGTCTCCTCAGTTTCTTGGTTCATAGAATCATAGAGTGGTTTGAGTGGGAAGGGACCTTTAAAGCCCATCCAGTCCAACCCCCCTGCAAGGAGCAGGGACATCTCCAACCAGATCAGGTTGCTCAGAGCCCCGTCCAACCTGGCCTGGAATGTTTCCAGGGATGGGGCATCCACCACCTCTCTGGGCAATATCAACTAGGTTCAGCATCAGCATTAGCAGCAGCAAAATCTAAATTTTCAAAGGAAGGAAGTGAGCTTGTTTCTCTGCCTTAGTTCCCCTATTCTTTCACGTGATATTAACTCTTGAACTCTGCTGCTCATGTTTATAACCCACTGCCACCACGGATGTTTATACTGTCCTGAGCTTGCAGAGCTCCACTGTCCTTGTTAATGTCCTCCCCTGTTAATGCTTTCTTGTGCTTGGTGATATCCCACATGGAAACCCTTGTTAGCCTTGCTAATTGCTATTGTACTATTTAAAATCAGTTTATCTTTTTTGTGAGCAGTCAGGATAGGCATTTATCCTCAGGGCTGTCTAATTTACATTGAGTGGGTTATAGGATTGCGGTGCCGTAGGATCTGCTTGGCTCTGCTTGCTAATGCTCTGAGGATTTTTGTAATTGCAAGTAAAAAACCAGCGACATTTGATTCCAGACTTTAATGTGCTTCCCATAACACCCATGTGAGGAGCGCTCCAAGAATTGTTCTTCAGAACAGTCATTCATTACTGGGGATCTGGAAAGCAGTGCTCGCTGTGGGAAGAGTTTCCTTGTACGATGTAATGTAACGCACGTGTACATTTGGGTCTGCTTATGTTGTAACAATATATCAGCCAATAATGAAAAACACATACGTTCCATGTACAGTACGCTTAACTGCTAAAACCCGCAGCCATACAACACGGAAACCCTGATTTGCTCTTTATGCACAATTACTGTTTTATAAGATTTAAGGTTAAACCTATTTTTCACCTGTACTAGCCAAGAAATACTGTGATCAGGCTTCCCTTGCAATCTGGCTGGGAAAGTATAATGGATTCAGTCTTCATATTCGATCAGAAAAGGACATGATCCCGTGCTGAAGCAGCAATGCAAATGCACACACAGAATCACAGAATGGTTTTGGTTTGAAGGGACCTTTAAAGCCCATCCAGTCCAACCTCCCTGCAAGGAGCAGGGACATCTCCAACCAGGTCAGTTTGCTCAGAGCCCCATCCAACCTGGCCTGGAATGTTTCCAGGGAGGGGGCATCCACCACCTCTCTGGGCAACCTGGGCCAGTGTTCTACCACCCTCAGTGTAAAAAAAAATTTCCTTATGTCCAATCTGAATCTACCTCCCTCGATTTTGAAACCATTACCTCTTGTCCTATCATAACAGGCCCTGCTGAAGAGTTTTTCCCTATCTTTCTTGTAGGCCCCCTTTAGGCACTGGAAGGCTGCTCTAAGGTCTCTCCAGAGCCTCCTCTTCTCCAGGCTGAACAGCCCCAACTCTCTCAGCCTGTCCTCCAGGAGAGGTGCTCCAGCCCTCTGATCATCTTTGTGGCCTCATCTGGACTTGCTCTGACAGATCCATGTCCTTCTGATGTTGGGGGCTCCAGAGCTGGATGCAGTGCTGCAGGTGGGGTCTCACCAGAGCGGAGCAGAGGGGGAGAATCTCCTCCTTCAACCTGCTGGCCACACTGCTGGTGATGCAGCCCAGGGTGCGGTTGGCCTTCTGGGCTGCAAGAGGGCATTGTCTGCTCACGTTGAGCTTTTCGTCCACCAGCACTCCCTAATCCTTCTCCTCAGGGCTGCCTTCAATCCATTCTCTGCCCAGCCTGTATTTGTGC
The DNA here is from genome assembly GCA_011801015.1 of Ardeotis arabs. Classification (NCBI taxonomy): domain Eukaryota; kingdom Metazoa; phylum Chordata; class Aves; order Otidiformes; family Otididae; genus Ardeotis; species Ardeotis arabs. The sequence goes on along the minus strand of JAAGAY010148250.1, from coordinate 58,554 downwards.
CTGGGATTGTGCTTGGGATACCTGGCACACAAAGGTTGTGCCTGGCAGGGTGTATGCTCGAAGAAATGTATGAACATCTCTGCCTCAGTTAAGGGTACATTTTCCATTCCTATCATCAGGAGGTTTTCTTTACATTGTGTGCAACAAATTCTTAGCTCATAATTACAGGCAAGGAGTTATCTATGGCAGTCCAGCCCATTTCTTTTACCTAAAATAATTTCAAAGTGTTCATTTATTCCCTCAAAATGAGTGTGATTGTGTTACAAGTGTAGCTCCAAATAACTCCACCGAAACACATGCTATAGCGGAGCAAAGCCACTGCAATTGAAGAGTGAACTCTGTAACCTTCCCCCGTGCCATCTTCCGTGGAAGTTGCTGTGAAAGGCTGAGCCTGCTCTTTGCTCATAACCTCCCTATAAAAGGAGAAGAACTTTTTGTGGCAATTCCATGCAACTGCAGTTGTGAAAGGGCAGCAAATTCTGAATCTTAGTCATGGTTATTGCAACAAAGCATGTGTTTCCACCACTTCCATGACTGATTTTATTTTTTAAGTATGAATCTATTCTCTGGGTGATTCCAACTACATGCAAGTTTTTCCCATAACAATTTCTACAAACATGCCTTGAAACACTCACTACAAGATTCATATCCACTTCTGAATTAGAGCACTAAATCTTACAAAATGCCACTTCCATTTGCTTTAATGCCTGGAATTTGATTTATGGCTGGAGCATGAATCTCAGATATGCGTGCCTGGCCTGAAAACCATGCTATACTTTTTCCTTGTGCTAATGTGAAGGAAGGGAGCAAAGCCTTTCAGAAACCAGCATGGGAGTGAAGAAAGTAGAAGCAGCTTCTCAGTGCTGCTCTTCCTAATTCCCCAGGACTCCCCACCACAACAATGTGGTGGTTGGCCAGTCTGCAAGTCCTTATCTTCCACAAATCCTTCAAAATTAATTTTATGGGCTCTGATGTCTTCCCACAGAGAAGGCTGAGGAAATTAGCTTAGATGCAAGAAAGAAATCCGTAGGGGTTAGGATCAGCATCAGTGTTCTGAGGCTGGGAAAAGATCTTCATGCAGCTCAGGAAGCGGAGACGCTGCTGTGTCTTGCATGGATCGCATTGAACTTCATGGCTCATAGTCATCATTTTTCCTGAGTTGCACCTTGCTTCGTCTTGGGCTTCCCAAGTAAAAATTTTACAGCACTCGGCTGCTCTTCTGGCTCACCACCAGCTCCCAAAGGCAAATGAGAAAGCTGCCTTTCCTCTTTAGGATTTCACACCTTGCTGCAACGCAGGCAAGGAGGACAAATTGGCCATTTCACGCCGTGGTGCACTACAAAGGCTGCTCAGCTGGCTGTTCAGGTGTGCCGAAATGACTTGGCATGCACCGCTAGCGTATTGTCGGCCATACTATATGTGTCCTGTATGCATTCAGTGCTGCTGCCGTGGTGAAAATAGTGAGGTGGAGTAGTTGGAGGAATGGCAGGTCCTCTGAGGTGTCCTGCGAGTGCTGGAGGGCACAATATTAAAAAAAAAAAAGCCCATCAACAAATGATTTCTGCCTTTTTACTCTGCAGTCACTGAAGCCTACTTTTTAGTCTCAGTGAAGTCTTTCTAATATACAGTTGTTTTTTCCCCCTAATTAACATTTTACACTGGTCCTTGGTATGGCCATAGATGGAAAGGAAACTTCGGGTATTATTTTAGTTCGTTTAGTTACTTTCTCTTCTTAACTTATTTATGGCAGTCAACATGAAATTTGGAAGGGAAGTAAGGAAAAAATAAATTGTAAAAGCTTTTGCAATGACACGTGTAATTCTGGAGGGTTAAATAGGCGGAGACTTGCAAATCTTTCTTTTCTTGGCCAGCAGAAAAGCAATGGAAGGGAAAACCAAACTCTTAGAAACTCTAGTTTCATAACAGGGTATTCTGACTGCCATATGAACCATGCTGCTAAAACCAGGCTTTTAGATGACATGAGGTAATGTGACACTGGATCTGGCTTTAAGAATGCACCAGTTTTAAAAATAATTTTTCTCCTCGACAAAAGGATATTTATGACTCAAGATGACGTGTTCCCACAAAAACCAAAGGCCAGATCTTGCTAAATCACAAGTCTTTTGTTTTTAAATCACCTGCTTGGCTGCAGAAGATAGCATCGTTCAGCTGAGCAATATTTTGCAAGAGCTGACCTTACAGATGTTATGGTCAGAAGATAAAGATGTAGTGAGGAAAGGGAGCTGGTAAGATATTTTTAACCCTGTGAGTAAATTTTTATGTGAATAGTTGCGGTGAACAATTTTGAGTATGATTTGCAAGAGTGAGGATAGTATTCAGGATCAGGCCCTCCTCTGCCCACCTTTTGCTCCTATAAACTGAAATGGTGGTCTTGCTGGAGCGGCCTGTTTGCCCATCTCATCCCAGCAATACAGCTGTCATAGTGTTGGTTTTGACAAAGAACCCTTCCGATTGGGATCATTTTATACTTTTAAGTAGTTGAAGGAGTCTGTGCAGCCAGATACTCAATGAACTGTGTAAATGCCAATACTAAAATAAAATGGTTAATTAAGTTTACTTTCCCTGGGCTACTCCTTCTGCATTCCCCCAGCATGCTGCTATAGGACAGACTTCCAGGAACGAAGCATCTTCTAGGTACAAAATGCAGCCGGTGGACTAGAGTGAAATGCATTAAAATCACTGTGAGTCTTCCCATACGATTTAACAGGTTTAGCTCATCCCATTTACAAGCCCCAGGAAAGTGTTTTCGTTAACCATTTCTGCAGAGGCTGCTCTCTGGGGTCAGAGTTGGCCGAGCCCGGCAGCTCATGGGGAGCAGCATCTCATCCCGCGTGTCTAACACGTGGGTAGTGATGTACCCTTGGAAAGAATCATAGCGTAGGCGTATGGCCAGAACATTTTTTCTCAGGTGATTTTATACCTCCCGAGAGGCATGAGCTGAGGAACTCTGATTTATTGCAAAAGGAGTTGGCAGCGCATACAAAACACCCAACATTGTGTTAAAACAATTCTCACAACTAGTCTCTCTCAGGCTGTGTTTCTGTTTTCTGGCAGCTCGGGGTAATTCAGATGAAAAATTATAATGAATTTTTACATGTGGAAATCTCCATGTACTCTGGCACAACCTAGGAATAGCTCCGCGATATTAAAGTGGCTTGAAAGCAGAACCAGTGCTGTCAGGGGAAGTGTTTTATCACAAATCATTGCAGATCTAGAGGTGAGGTACACCTGTAGCTGCTAGACTTCAGTTTCAGGATCCTGAGCCTGTGATGCTTGTGCCGACGCTTGCTGAGGGATGCTGGGTGTCAGACCTCATCCAGAGGCTACCCCTGGAACTGGTGGCCTTGGGGATGGAGGTGACTCCATTGCCACGTGTGCCCCAACCCCTTCTCTCCCCAGCAGTCAGATTTCTCAGGGATTTACTGCTTTGATTATCTCTCGTCTCCACGACTGGCTTTTTGAAACAGCTTATTGCCTCAGGCTGATGGCCAAAAAAATCTACCACTGCTTTGAGATGACCTAGAGCTTTACAGGTCCCTATGGAGACATTCAGATCTAGATTTTGATGGCTCCCCAGCCTAGGCGTCCTGAAACGTAAGGCTTTGCTGTGGTTCACTACAAAGACAGGAGCCACCATGCCAACTTCAGCCTGACGGAAGGAGTATGCTGGGGGAGAGTTAGGAGTGGATTTTGGGGGTTGGGTTCAGAATTAGCCTGAATGTTTGGGCTTTGAGTTGCTCAGGCTGCAAGATGAGCAGAACTGAACCCGTCGGCACACGTTGCAGAGCCCCGGGGTGTCTTTGCTGTGCACAGTGCCTCCCAGCAGCGTAGACCAATTTGTGGCACGTCTTCACCCCCCTTCCAGGTGCTGTGTGTATTCTTGTAGCTCTCTGCTGCTGACGGCTCCTTCCAATTTATTTTCAGGCGCTATCGCTGCAGGTCGCACCCGCTGGCTCCTCTTCCAGAAGGGACGAGCTGTAATTGCTTCAGTTTCTTCTAAGAGTCTGTATCTCAACAGGCTGAGCCACAACTTCTCCAGTCGCTGCAGTCTTGAGCTCCCCATGGCTATCATGTATGCAAAATGCATTTCCTCCTGCCAGAGGCTTGAAAACTCCTGTGCACCTGTTATAATATGACTCTGGTGCGTCTTTCATGGTGTTTCATCTAAGATCAGAGATTTTATACTCTGTGATATAATTCTGCCTGAATCAGGAAGCTTAATTCTCAGCTTTTTGTTATACAAAATTTAAGTCGATGACATTTCATGCTTTGAAAAGCTTCTCTGAAGATGCTAAGAAGTCTATTATTAGGTGTTATTTGAAAAGTATTTAAACTATCTCAGCTCCATTTTCTCCCAGACTGTTTGGATGAGAATATATCTTTTGTGCTGGAATCTGAAATAACCAAGGTCCTGCGTGGAGAAATGATGACCAGCGGTGGACAGAGCCTTTTCCAGGCTTTTGTGTCTGCGAGAAGCAAACTGTGCTTGGCCTGTTTTGAGGTGGGATTGTCAAAAAAGTACAGTTGCAGAAGCATCCTTATTAAGGAAGCATTAAAAGCCTTTGCTGTGGCATAGAAGCATCTGCACTGCAGCTCCATTATGTTTAGATCCGTCAATATAGCTCTTTCCTAGCCTGACTCCTTTGGCAAATTTATGCATTTCACAGTTATTTTCTATTTCCACATTCATCTGATGATGAGTACAGTGTACCCTGGTGCTTCGTTTATGCTTTTCTATTTGCTGGCATTCTCTTTCACTTCTGCTAATTTGGCTGCAAATACTTGGAAGAATGGCTGCATTTCTGCAGCAGTTGTGGTTCTTTTCCTCTGTCACTTGCAGCCATCTCTGTGGAATTTGTCTTGAACTTTTAGTTTATGTTGCCATGTTGGTTCCCAGCTTTCTTTCCTGCCTGGATTGATTTCAGGTCCAGTGCTGGGATTAGCACCGACTTCTCTGCTCTTCCTTTATCAGAGCTCCAGCAACTGGACTCTGCCAAAGTGCCTGTGCTGATCTGATCTAATTTGCTCACCATGCATATGGAGACGCTTGTTTCAACCTTTGCCTAAATGACCTCAAAATAGACCATCATGAAGCCTCTGAAGTTAGAAGTAAAGGTTTGCTATTGTCTGCAGTGAGAGGGGAGGGAAGGTTCCCCCCATGTTAAGCAACCTTACCGTCAGGACCAAGCATCCTTCACACATTGGAAGCACAGAGGAATGTGAAGGAAGCTAAAGAATGGGAAACCCCACTTGTCACTATTTAAAATGTTTAATAGTAATGTTTTGTGTCTGGAAAAATGAATGACTTGCTCATTTTTTTGGCTTTCCAGGTTTCCTGCATCTCAAGAAGAGTGTAAATGACATCCAAGCACAGCTTTTGTTTGCTGAGGAATTTTATTTTGTCTACAACATTTCATGCAAAGCACTGTAGCCTCAGCCTGTTACTCAACACTCACTCTGGTTTTCAAGAACACACAGGATAAATCCAAGACTCTGTTTTTCAAGAATGTAGAAGATAAACCCTACTCCCCATAGCCTCTGGGTTGAATGAAAAGCCCCACCGTCTCCTGTGGGGTTTGGTTGGGTTTGACTGAATTCTACCAACATGGTCTCTCCCTGAACTAGGAAATGGCACTGTGTTTTAAGAAAGACAACAATAAACTGTCAGGGTCAATAAACTGTCAATAGACTGACAAATGCTGGCTTAAGATTAGCCTGTTGTGTTCAAACAGCCTAAACTCACATGTCCTGCCAGGCCTCAAACCAGGCAGTCAAAGCTTTCTGCTTAAATTGCTGCTCGTGGCTGAAAAGTCAGGCCAAGATGCTTGGGTGTATCACAAGACCTAATCTGTTATCTTCTCCAGTGGCCGAGTCTTGTAACCAGTTTTCTGTATTTTAACTTGTATTTCATTTTACATCTTGCAAAGAAAACTCTTCATACATTTAAGAAAAAGCACTTTTCTCACTAGATTATCTATTTGGAGTCAGCTGACATTAATTGAACTGTTTTCATGGAAAAGCCTTGGCATGCAGGAGTTCTTGCTCTGAGACACATTTCAGATTTCATGTGCTTGGTTTGAAAAATCAGTAGTTCAATCGATGCGAATAATTAGCAGTGCATTATGTACCTGGGTCTGTAATGCCAGAGTGCAATGTGTTTGGTACTGAAATGCCTGTATTCACTTGTTTCTCCTGTTTGTATTTTCTATTTTTTCTTATTTATAATATGAAGGCTATATTCTTCCAGTGGAAGATGAATGAAACTGAAGTTGATGGTGTTTCTGGAGTGAAGGCAATATTCTCACCTTTTTTGTTGATTCACACCGCAAGTCTTTTCCACATTGTAGGATTACTATTAGTTTGGTTTTCCAGCCTTGCTCGGAAATGTCTTGTATCCTTTGAAAATAGGAACATTCGAGTCGCAATTGGCATGGACTAAGAAAGCCTTTATTAATGCACCATTCTGTTTTTCTGCTGTAACCTTCATGCCCTCGGAGTGGGAGGTAGCAGTTGTGGTCATCAGCCAGTCTCCCATGCAAGGCTGAGGTGGGAGCTCAGCTCCTCTAACAAACCAGCTCTAATTCAAACCATGTGGCCACAAATGAGATGACCGTCATGCCTGGTTGTGACAAAACTGGGAATCAGGAGCTCCAACTACTTTGTTTATTGATAGGAAGAATTGCTGTAAATCTGCTTAGGAGCTTTTTTTAAAAAAAAATAAAGACACATTTGTTCCAATAAGAAACACTTCAATTCATGCAGCTGAAGCTGTAAGTAAAAGTAAAAAGGAATGGTGGAATTTGGTGCATGATGTTATTTGTACAAATGTCTTTTACATTTCTGTGGTTTCTTCAGCCTGGAAAAGCAAATTTGCACATGTTTTCATTTCCTAAGAGGAGATAAGAACCCCACTCCCTGGAAAAAGCCAACTGAAATGCTCAGCCTTGATGTGTGCTAGCTTATAAAGCACAGCTATATGTAAACTGCTTGACTAACCTGATCTACTTCTATGACAAGGTGACTCGCTTAGTGGATGAGGGAAAGGCTGTGGATGTTATCTTCCTAGACAAGACACCGTTTCTCACAGCATTCTCCTAGGGAAACCTGGCTGCTCATGGCTTGGACTGGGTAGAAAACTGGCTGGCTGACTGAGCCCTAAGAGTTGTGGTGAATGGAGTTCAATCCACTTGGCGGCTGGTCACAAGTGGTGTTCCCCAGGGCTCAGTACTGGGGTCAATTCTATTTAATATCTTTATCGATGATCTGCACCAGCGGATCAAGTGCACCCTCAGTTTAGTTTGCAGACAACACCAAGTTGGGTGGGAGCATTGACCTGCTTGAAGGTAGAAAGGCTCTGCAGAGGGATTTGGGCAGGCTGAACTGATGGGCCCAGGCCAACTGTATGACGTTCAACAAGCCCAAGTGCTGGGTCCAGCACTTGGGTCACAACAACTCCATGCAACACTACAGGCTTGGGGAAGAGTGGCTGGAAAGCTGCCAGGTGGAAACGGACCTGGGGGTGCTGGTAGACAGCCAGCTGAACATGAGCCAGCAATGTGCCAAGGTGGCCAAGAAGGCCAACAGCATCCTGGCTTGCATCAGGAACAGTGTGGCCAGCAGGATAAGGAAGTGATCATTCCCCTGTTCTCGGCACTGGTGAGGCCACACCTCGAATACCGTGTTCATGTTTGGGTCCCTGAGTACAAGAAGGACATTGAGTTGCTGGAGCGCATCCAGAGAAGGGCAACAAAGCTGATGAAGGGTCTGGAGCACAAGTGTGATGAGGAGTAGCTGAGGGAACTGGAGTTGTTCAGTCTGGAGAAGAGGAGGCTGAGGGAGACCTTTTCTCTCTCTACCACTACCTGAAAGGAGATTGTAGGGAGATGGGTGTTGGTCTCTTCTCCAAAGTAACGAGTGAGAGGATGAGAGGAAATGGCCTCAAGCTGTTTAGATTGGATATTAACAAAAATTTCTTCACCAAAAGGGTTATTGAGCATTGGAACAAGTTGCCCAGGGAGGTGGTGGAGTCACCATCCATGGAGGTATTTAAAAGGTGTGTAGATGTGGTGCTTAGGGACGTGGTTTAGTGGTAGACTTGGCAGTGCTAGGTTAACAGTTGGATTTGATGATCTTAAAGGTCTTTTCTAACCTAAATGATTCTATGATTCTATAAATGGAATGTAATTGCAAGCTTCTGTTCCATCCTATATATACAGTGACCAGACATTGTGGTCGGCTCTGTCCAAAGCAGGGATTTGTCTTGAGTGAACCGCAGCTGTCTAGGCATCTGGTTACCAGTCTCTGCCCCTGCCGTGCCCCTTTTCTGCTTCCTTCCTAGGTCCCAGCCTCCTTTCTCAGCCTTTCTCTCCCGTGGTTAGGGGAGACCCTGCATCTTCCTTCCTCCTTTCTCCAATCTGAATCTGAGTCCTCCTCACCCCATTAAGTATTTGATGGCCAAATACGTGGTACAGACCTCCTTTTCTGTCCTGCACTTGCCCTGGATGGGTTAAATTGCTTCTTGCTGCTCCAGCCCGTAGAGCTGGTGTTTGGAAAGGGATTGTCTGCTCAGCCCTCCCATGTCCCCTCTCGTCATGTCCTCTAGCTAAGAGGATTTGCTGGTGTCTTTCTACATTGCTTAGCCTTGTCATGAGATCATTTGGCTCATGGTTATCAAGAGCTAAACTCTTTTTTCTTCTTGTTTTTTTCTTTTTTTCTTTTTTTTTTTTTTCCCCAAGTAGAGATTTAGCTTGCTCTTTTGTCTTTGCTTGCAGTTTGCTGAAGCAGTGATTTTAAAGATCCGTGACCTCTGGAGGATTGTGGTCTTTGTGGTGCTTCGGCCCGGCAGCACGGAGGCTGCTTTCCACCAGCGCGGCCGCTGGCTTTGCACACCGGGCAGCGGCAAGGCCAGACGGGCCAGAGGCCGGAGCCGCCGCGGGCCCGTTCCTGTGTTAAACCACATCCTCAGGGCTGTGTTTGTTTAAACTCTGCAAACAGCACCTTGAGCTAAAACCTCGAAGACGTTAGGTACACTCAGCATTTCGCGTTGTCTGCAGAGGCAGCTGCAGCTGGGTTCGGGCATCCTGAAGCCATTGCACCTGGGGAGGATGAGGAGGGTTAAAAACCATCCCCTCTCCCAGTGATGTGATTTCTGGGGGAGGCTGTGCCCTGATCCTGTCAGCTTTCAGCCTGCAAAATCCTGATCCCAGGTTTTCAGCCTGCAAAATCCCGCACTCCCTCCCTACGAGCTCAGGTCTGCGGTGGTACTTCACCTTGGACTGAGTTCAGGCAGGCTGCAGGAAAAAAAAAACCCAGCTTTTAGCTACTGATGGCTTGAACTGGGTTTGAACTGGAGCAGATCTATAAATAAAAGACCCTCCAGTCCATTACCAGTCCTCCGCAATCCAAGCCTGCCAGCCTCACTGTATTTACAAGGTAGCTATTTAAATAAACTCTATATTTTACGGGGAGATACACTTAGACTTTCATGTCAACCATTTAGGATCATGTGAGCCTTTAAAAGCTTTCACAGGCTTGAGTCGCCGAGCTGATGAGGCACAAATCTGATTTGGGCGCTGGCTCCCATTCCTCTTCTCATCCTATCGTATTTCAGCCACCCGTCTGATCTTGTTCAGGTTATGGAAACCAGATTAAATGGGCTTTGTCAGGACATCCAAGAAAACCTGTCTTGCCGAAGCTATTAGCCATCTCGATCTGATTCGCAATAATAATTAATCTTTCCCGCAGAGCTTCTTTTGTAGAAGTTGTGCTTTCACTTCACCCGGCTATCAACATATATCCCAGTCACTTTATTCCGTCCCTGCCCTGTTTTATGTATGTTTTTCAACATTGAAAATAGCATCTGCTTCTATATGGGAAGGAATAACGATATTTTATAGTGCAGGAACGTGCAGGTCTAGCTGTATTTCAGTAAAAGAGACAAATAGAAGTTAATTTACACTTGGCAAGCACAAAGATAAAGCAGGACTATGAAAATCAGGTACTGAATTTTAGGTTGTCAAGTAATGAACGTTTAATGGCAGAAGTTTTTTTAATGGAAGAAAAATGGCATATATTTCTCATACACACTGTATACCTGTCAAAGTTTGGGGAAAAGCGCTGTGTAAGCATTTTCCCCATGATGAAAAAAAGATTGCATATTCTTTCATTTCGCTTCAACTTTTGTTTAAAGCTACCATAATCCTCACCCATTGCAATTAGGATTATTTCTGAGTCATATTTCTTTCTTCCTTCCTTTATTTTGCAGGGATAACCGGAGCCTCGCTCTCACTCCTGTTTCGAGGGGCTGCAGACGGGACGCGCCGGCTGGGGCTGGTGCTGAGGGCCCAGACCTGAGGGTGGGATTTCTGCAGCTGCATCCCCCCGTACAACACCACCATACAAGGTTGTCTTTTGAAAGACCATACATAAAGGACTGGTAAAGGATATAAAGTTTTTCTTTCTCTCTAAACCCACGGAGATTTAAAAGTAATTGGGAAAATGTCCAAAAAAAAGAAATGAAGTGTTTAATAGTGCTATTTTTGTCCTGGACTCTCTGAATTCCTCATGTCTTCCCCTCCTCCCATCTCTTCTCCTGATTTGTACTTTGGGATTAATAAACCAATTCATACGCAGATTTTGAACCCAAAAAGTTGCTTCTCTCTTCTGCTGACATACGTTCCCCTCTTGGCCAAGCTGTGACCTGACCTTGATTTCCAAATTTGCAGCACCCAGGGAATTTGAGGGAGTGATGCTGGAGGTACTGCCCACTGCAAACCAGGAGAGTCTGAAGGTGTGTGCATCACCCAGATCAGAAGTGGCCAGTGGAAGTCGTGTTGTCTGGTTGCAGCACGAAGAGATAGAATCATAGAATAGTTAAGGTCAGAAGGGACCTTTCAAGGCCATCCAGTCCAACCCCCCTGCAAGGCGCAGGGACATCTCCAACCAGATCAGGTGGCTTGGAGCCCTGTCCAACCTGGCCTTGAATGTTTCCAGGGATGGAGCATCTACCACAGCCATCACTCCTTGTGCTGCTACTCTGTGAGCTTCACTCCAGAGATAAGTGATTGTGTCCACAGGCTGCACTAGACTCCAAGGGAGACCCCATGAACCTCTAGCCACAGCATCTTTAGCTTCTCCTCAGCAAATTCACGGTTCAAATACTGGTTTTAAAATGCACCATGAAATTGCCAGGTTGGATGAGGCTCTGAGCAACCTGATCTAGTCAGGGATGTCCCTGCTCCTTGCCAGGGGGGTTGGACTAGATGACCTTTGAAGGTCCCTTCCAACCCTAACCATTCTATGATTCTATGAAATTCCTTCAGCCTCTATGTACCACTATGTACCAGCATACGGCCTGGTGCAGCTGGTGTGAACAGCAGTGTCTCACAGGGAACACAGTGTCTCCAGTGTACTTGAATGTCCATGCTCCTCCGTCTTGGTGCTGACCTCTCCATCTTTGTCTCCTGACATCAGACTGCGGTGGCCCAGCCGTCCAGCCATATTCTTCCTACAGGCAGGTTGAACTCAGCCTGGACTGGAAATGCTACAGGAGGTGGGACAGTCCCGATTTACACTGGTGCGAGATTGAGACGGGGCTTCTCTGATTCCCTTCATCTCTCTCTTGCAGAACTAACTTGTCTTTCCCTAAGGGCCTCCTAATAGCCTTGCCGTGACTGATGGAGAAAGATCTTTCCTTCATTCATTTCTTCTCATCTGGGACAAATTTTGTTGTTTTCATGCTTCACTGGTTCTTACATTTCAGATTTCAGCAGCATGCATGTTTTCTCCCTTGTGCTGATATAGCGCCCGTTAAACTCCCTTCCTTCCTTAGAGTATTAATTAAAAATATTAAAATTTAAAATATGATTTACGATAATCTTATAAAGACCTCAGTGAGGTTTTTGTGATTCTCTCTGTGATCGCAGGATGAAGGATAATGGTTTTAAAATAGAAAGAAGAAGATTCAGACTGGACGTAAGGAAAAATTTTCTTACACTGAGGGTGGTGAGGGACTGTCCCAGGTAGCCCAGAGAGGTGGTGGATGCCCCACCCCTGGAAATATTCAAGGCCAGGTTGGATGGGGCTCTGAGCAACCTGATCTGGTTGGAGATGTCCCTGCTTCTTGCAGGGAGGTTGGACTGGATGGGCTTTGAAGGTCCCTTCCAACACAAACCATTCTGTGATTCTATGATTACATTTTAGAGAAAGAACAACTCCGCAGTTTGATGCTGAAAGTTGCCCCTTCTGCTTTACACTTGGGTGAACCCAGGCTGAGGTGCTGCCATGGAAAAGACCAGTATGGGAAGGGCCTGTTCCCGTTGCAGTCGGTGTGTGTTCATCCCCCAGCTTGCTGGGCTGGCAAGGAGGTTTCTCTTCTCATTCAGATCTTTCGGCTCTTTGGAGACAGCCGAGCCCAGGCTGTGATCAAGTTCCTGCTTGTTTTCTGCATTGTTCGCATTGTTCAGCAAGCTTCCACCGACAAAAGCAGCTCAGTCACAAGAAGATGATGAGGAGGTCATGGTGATGGCTGGAAGGACTCCTCTTGCCTGGCTTAGAGGGCCTGGTTCTGGTGAGGAAATAAAACAAGTTTCTATGCAGGTCCGGGTGAAGATAACTGGAGCGTTATGGTGTGCTTTATTACAATAAACATGGACAAAGCCTGAGTAAGTCTCTTTGCATGACAGAACTCCTCTATAACGTATTCCTTGGAGGAATTACTAAATCTGATGCCAGAGAGACAAAGAAGGAATGTCACAGTCCAGGAAGAGAACATTTCTCTTGTTTAAATGAATCTGAATGGTTTCTGAGGATTTTTCCTTTCCTCAGGTCCCTCTTGCCTGAGTACCTAGTTTATGGCTGTTCTCCTTCGCAGGCTCTGCCAGCAAACACATCAGCAACTGAGCTCTCAGGACAAATTACAGGTTTACAGCTGTTGACGTTAACTCATGCATGAGAGGTCTGTGTATCTGGAGGTGGAAGCCCCCAGCTTCTGCTTCCCCTCAGACCAGCGTGGAAGCAGCATGAAGATGCACTATGCTACACGATGCTTGGAGCAATCCTGCAGGAAGGTCTGCGGATTTCATCTGCCAAGAGTCCCAAAGCCCATTGTTCTGAAGCAATTACGGTAACATTGGTTGTTGCAAAAATTGGTTATTGCAGCCAGGAAGGCAATAGGGCTCCACTGCATTTGGGGAAAATGTTACAATGAGCTGGTACAAACAGGGCGATGATGACCCATCAAAGCTGTGCTTGTGGACATGCCTTATGGGATCTGTCTGTCTTGGGGTCATCTGTAAGCTTAAAAGATGGAAAGAGTCCTCTACAGGCTGCAGAGACATGGAAAGAGTCTTCTACGGGCTGCAGAGACTGTTATGTTTTATGCTGTTGTTTGTTTGGTGGTACGACTGGTCCTCAGAGAGAGAACAAGAAGATCGCCGTGCGGGCTTTTCAGCTCTGAAGTTATGTCTTGTTAGGGCACAAAATCAGAATATCTCAGATCTGCTGCATGAGATGGTCTGATAAAAGATCATCTCTCTCCTACTTGGTAGGCCATAGCTTTCCTCCAATCTTGGTCTCAGTCCAGCAGTTTTTTGTGGTTCCTGGTTTCCACCAGCCCCACGCAGTGACCTCCCTCTGCGCTCCTAGGAGAAACTTGATTTTCTGATGCCTCAGGAGCTTGGGTGGGTGTTTGGTGCTGGGAGCCTGCCAGGCTGCCCGGCTCCTCCTCCATCTCCTCGGCTTCTTGTGCCCTGTTTCTCCTGGCTAAGAGTGCTCGGCTGCTGCCATCTCCCCTTCCCTCCAGGGCAGCAGTTGGGGGAACTGGCATCGGTTCCCTTCCTGCTGCCAGCCACAGATTCTTAAACAAAACACATCGTGCCCACACCACCAGCTGCAAACAAATGAAAAACCAGATACCCTCCCTGGTGGGTGCCAATGACGGGGCTTTCAACCCGCGTGTGTGCCTGCGTGTTGGCTGTTAGGATTCTGGCCGTGTTACTATTTGAGAGTCAGTCTTTTTATTTCTGAGAGAGAAAAAAAGGAAGAAAATTCAGCAACAACTCTGCTCACAACATGAAGTTCGGAGCTGGGTTTTTTCTCCCCTCTAAGCTTTATATCTTTTAAGGACTTTTCAAAATAAATGCTTACAAATCATATCACCTTTTGTCAGAAGGTTGACGTGGGAAAAACCAGCTAATTTGAGTTTGCAGCTTGCTTTTGTTATAAGTTACACTATACTTGACATAAATTTCAAAGTCTTGCTGTAGCTTGACAGCTTTTAAAGGATCTGGGTAGATGTCAAATATATTTCAGGCTGAGTATACCTTGTAAATTTGAAGTTTTGGTCTTTGCTCTTTTTGGACTAGATGAGAATCCAATGCAATAATTCCTTCAGTCCATTCTTCAGCAGATATAAGGGTATATAAGCTATTATAAATTAGCAGTACTTGCACTTCATATTCTGCTTAAAGCTAATTTGGGATAGATTAAGACTTAAGTCTTCTGATTAAAGCTTAATGAAATGTGCAAAATTACAGAGTTGGGAGAAATGGGAATGAGTCTCTTGTCTTTGCGAATGCAGATGATCTACAGTATACTTTATAAAATATTTCTATTCTGCTACTTTTACTGATGGATTTTCCAGCATTTATGTTTAGAGATCATTTGCTATTCTGGCACTGTGATTACCTGGATATTCACATGTTTGGGACAGACATAAAGGTGTTTTAGTTTCAGGGTAAAAAAATCATCCTTAAGTAATGCAGGTACTTTTTGCCAAACTTGTTCCAAATTGCCTCAGGAGCTGAAACTTCCTCTTTGAGTATTGTTAGGAAACTAATTAAATCTCAAAGATGCAAGTAGAGGTATAAAATATACATGAAAATCATGTTGTGAGCCAAAGTCTTAACAGGAGTTGCACAGTGTATCACCATTCCAGTCCGTCATTGTCCCACAGAGCATTTTCTCTTTAATTATCTTTGTCTGGGTTCTGTTTTGAACTGGAAAACCCAAACAACATGGTTTAATGTTTGTGTAATGTTTTAAAACTTACCCATCTAAATGCCACAAATCCCAAATATTTCTTGACAAGGGCAGGTAGCGATAGGCCAAGGGATAATAGCTTTAAGCTAGAAGAGGGTAGGTTTAGGTTAGACATAAGGAGGAAATTCTTTACCGTGAGGGCGGTGAGGCACTGGCACAGGTTGCCCAGAGAAGCTGTGGATGCCCCATCCCTGGAAGTATTCAAGGCCAGGTGGACAGGGCTTTGAGCGACCTGGTCTGGTGGAAGGTGTCCCTGCCCAGGGCAGGGTGGTTGGAATTTGATGATCTTTAAGGTCTCTTCCAACCCAAACCATCCTATGATTCTGTTTTATGATTCTATGATTCTTTCAGCTCATTTTTTAATGTGGTGAAGTAAAAAATTACCAGAAGAAATACAAATGACATTCCCTTCAGAGATGTCAAATAACGTCTTTGCTACATTATTTATCCTCCTCTGAAATGTGCTTCGGAGGTTGAATTGATTGAAACCATGCAACAGGTCCTCATCTGCGACAGCTGCTGCACCCGAAGCGCCCAGAGGGATGGGTGGCTTTCCTTTTCACTCAAGTGATGGTTGCAGTGGGGTTCCAGCATCAGGCCTTGACTGTCACAACCTCAGAGCTCCCCCAAAATCCACCGCCTGCCATCCTGTGAGTCATGCTAGCTGGGGCACCTTTGGGCTGAGGCGATGGCTTCCCGTGTTGCCTGTGCTTTGATCTCATGCCTGTTGTGATACAGAGCTCAGTGATGTAGTGAGAAAGCTGCACACCACGGGGGCTGCTAGTTTTATTTTCTGCCTAAAAGCAACTCTTGAGCTTTGATTCCTCTGAAGCGCAGTCTGTCTTGGATAAAGCAGGGCAAAGACTCCTCACGAGGTGCTTTCCTCTGCGTTTAAAGCACTGGCTGATCACCTTGGATCACATCAGCTCAATAACCAGGATTTCTTCTATAGTGTGGGATCAAAGCCACCGCTGCTCTCCAGCTGCTTTGCACTGTGCTGGCAATGCAAAGCAGCCATAAACTTGGCTTAACGCAGAGATGTTAGGTTTGTGCACTGCTTTGCCTCACCATGCCTACCTTTCTGTTTCCTGACAAAGCATCGCCAAAACCGCGTAAAGCTTTTCATCACCCCAAGCAAAATTCAGCGCCGTTCAGGGAGCCTGCTTCAAGACTCAGCAAAGGTGCCCAAGCATCCCTGTGAAAGCAGGTTGGGATGATTTTGTACCTTCTGAGCCTTCGGAAATGCCGCACAGGACACGAGGCAGCAGTCTGAGGAGGTGGAAGCTCCTGTGGTAGGAGCCAAACAGTGAAAACTCACTTAAATTTAGTCATGAGCACTGCAGCTCCAGCGTCCATTGTTAAAACAAGTCACATTGGCTGGGGTTGCACGTGAATTGCGTACTGGGTATTAATTCAGGCGGCAACAAGATCATTCAGGTGGCCAGCAACCACTTAAAAAAAATCAATCGTAATGATACTTGGTGCATTTTTTTCCAGATTAAATCATAAATTTGAATCAATTTATTTCCTCCCCCAAGTAAATGAAAAAATAAAATGCATATAGCATTTCTCAAGAAATTGCAAGCGGAAATTTTTTACACTTCATTTCAGAAGATTTATGGCAGGAACAAACTCACTTCCAGTGAAAAATGAATCAGTTCTTTTCAGGTCTCTACTGAGGGCTTGGAAGAGTTTTTAATTATATAGAAGAGATACAGAAAGAGAAAACCACATATGAGTTTTCGGTGCTTGAGCAATATTTTCTCTGAGTTCCACACACGTGTATATGTGGGACTGGGACTCTAATGCACTGAGCATTTGCAACAGCACGTGTTTGCACAAGTCTCAAGAAAACAGTTGCATAATTGTATTTATTGAGTTTTCTTGTAAAGAGCAGCTTTCCTGTCTGAGAAAAAGTTTTTCATTACAAAAGGTCTAAGTAAATACAGTCATGTTTTCAGAATTTATTACTTCTCAGGGAAAACATTTTATTGGCACTTTTATTCTGTTACAAATGTTGAATGGGAATTCTGGAGGAGTTGTGTTTGTTTTCTGAAGCGTGCTTAATTTAAGCTTAACCATTGGCCACGACTTCTTCATTACCATTCTCAGTAATGGGCTTGCATACATTAACATTCATTTCCACATCCCAAAGAAGATTTTCAGAAAAAATGAGCATTGCGTTAAATACCCCATTTTCTACAAGAAGAAAAAGTTATGGCCAATTAAGGATGCAAGCTGCCAGATTCCAGTGATGTCAGAGAGCTGAAAAAATGGGAAAATGCTTTGCATTTGACATATTCCCTCAAGTAACTTGCCACTTCTCAGTCTTGTTCCTTTCTATGAGTAACTTGAAAGCGACTTAATTTTTTAAATTCAATTTGTAGTCAGCTAATTACTTCTGCAGAAGAATAGCTAATGAACAGAAAGGGGAAGGTTTTGAAGTCCCTTGTGGGAAAGTTCAAGTGTTATTGATGAGCTCAGAGTCGTGGAGCCTTGCTTGACTCTGTGGCTGGGGGTAAGCACAGCTCTCCTGCCTCTAAAAAGCCTGGAGACCAAATTATCACCAGTGCTGAGCCACAACACGTGCATGCAGATCACGCAGGACCTCAGCAAGAGATTTTAGGGACTTCCCATTTTAAGAAAGCGTGTGCTGGTGCAAGGTGTGTGCTAGCACCCGTACCCTGTGTGGAGGGTTCAGGTGAAAGGGTAGGAGAATGGACGTGGGCTCATGGGAGGAGGCTGAAGGATTGATGTCTGCCGTGGTGTGGTCTTGTGTTAGCTGCCTGTAAGGTCCTAGAGGATTGGTGATCAAGCACCATCCTGTGTGTCAAGGACTCTTTTCCTTGGAAATGTGAACAGAGCTTTTCCTATGTGGAACAGGCGGTCCATATCTGGTGTGAATCAGAATTATTTCCATGAATTTTAATGACACTCTTGATCTACCCCTGCTAGATGAGCCTCAGAATTTGGACACAGAAGTAGTCCTTGGCTAGTAGACCTAGCTCAGAGAGAGCTAGGAAAGAAGATCATAAGGCAAGTAAAACCAGGAGACTTTTGATTCACTGGATCCCCATGGGTCTCGAGGCACAGAATTTTGTGGCCTCCTCCAATGCTGAACCCAGATAAAAAACCTTAGCTCTTTGCAGCATCAGCTGAGCTGGAGTGAGATCATCCTGATGTACCCAACAGGAGATGTGCTCTTCCTTGTCATTATCGACTTGGAAATCATCCATTTTTGCCACAAAGGAGATTTTCTGCCTCCCAGTTCAGGTAGCCTTTGCTAACAACAGTTAGTTAGAGAATATTTAAGTACAGAAAAAGGTAACTTCTTGGTAGGCTCACTGTGACTGGTCAGTATGACTGGATAGGGAACTCGGAACTGGAGAGCAGTGTGATTCAATCTCTCAGCAAGCTCCCAGCATCTCATTTTCTTGACTTGTAAGATATGGGTCTGCTACGTTGCAGGGTGCTTTGATTTATATGAGGGAAAAGTGCAATTTCTGTTTGAAGCTGCATGGAGAAGCAGTCACGCACATCAGTAAAGAGATGTGCCTCCTGTGTTAAGTCATCCGTATGCACATAAAGCTATACCAAAGCCAATGGGGAGGGCTGAGGGGGTGGATTTGCTTCAGAATTACTTTGTTCACATATGGACTTCAGAAAGTGCTTAATTCTTTTTGCTTGTTTGCTTTTTTTTTTTTTTTTTTTTTTTTTTTTTTTCTGGGATTACTGTATCCCAAGTAGACTTAGCCAAATAATCTCATTTTCGAGTGATGAAATTCTATCAGGTGTCAACAAAATAAACCAGAAAAATAATAATCCTTTAGAAAAGAGCTTCAGCCTGTGGAGTCACCTGGTAGAAGAGAGCTGTCAGGGTTCAGCTGAGGGATTCTGGTCTTGGAAGGTAAATTCAAAAGCATAATGCTAAACACTAGAAAGTAACGTTTCTAAGAGCATGTACAAGCGTGTAATGGCCATATCTAAAAATAATGCCTGCCAAACAAGCTGGGGAATTCAGAAAGACTGAAAAAAGAGAGAGACTCAGCAAAAGTTGGGTAAGATCTGACACCTGGGCTTTGTAATGAGTGAGAAGAATTAAGGTGAGGGATAGCGTGAGCTGAGATGGCCCAAAATAGGCTACAGCTAGACGCAATGTGCTGCACAAAAAATCGTTAAGGAGTGGCAGAAAGGACTATTTAGCACAAAAACCACTGAAGAAAGCACGAGCAAGAGAGCTGCTTTCCAGAGACATTCAGAGCATCACTCAGTGTGGTGAGAGTTATGAAGTCTGTGTACATGGAGAGTGGAAGGAGAAAACTCATTTAATCTGACACAAACAGAGCAAGAGAGCATGCTGAAGCCCTTGTAAACTGCTCTCAGTCTCTTTCCATATGTAATAGCATTGCTGTGTAGCAGGGTTAGCTCAGCTAGGACACATGGAAAGGTGAGCAAAGTAGTTGAATTTAAATGCTCTTGACATGAAAGAGAAAGCTTTGTTTTGTAGCTGAAAGGAGGAAAAAAGCAGGGATTATGTCGATTCCTGCCCGGCTCAGTCGAGCTACGGAGCAGTGTCCATTCTGTGAAGCTGCTGTAATTTCCAAGATGATCTTCTATACCCAGCCTGCTCTTGCGTGATGCAGCAGAAAGTTGTTAATCCAGCTCAACTTTTTCCCAGTGAAGAGGCCAGTAAGGATATTCTTGAACTAAAAGTTCGCCTGTGTTATAATTACTGTACTAAGTAGTGTTCACAGATGCAGAAGTACTGTGACTTCTTTTATTCCCTCTTTCTTACATTTGGCTTTCAATTTTCACAGCTGCAGAAGGAGTTGGGTTTGTCAGCTGTGTTGGTCCAGGTCCTCTTTATCGCTCCGGCACATGTGGTGTGAGTCTGAGCCGTGCCAGGCTCCCTGCAAAAAAAAACCAGGAAAAGTCCTGATCCTGGTTTGTCTCCTCTTGGTGATGCCAGTTGTACGTCTTAAAAAGGGGCTGCCCTCTGCTACAGGGACATTTATCTGCTAGGAAAGGGTGGGCACGGCAAAACCACTTTGCTTGGACCATCAGTCACTAATGCAACAGTCATTTTCTCTCTGATTGCAAAAGTGGAAAGGAATGGACCGGCTGGTAAATGAGAAAAGCAATGCTTTGTTCCTTGTGTTTCTGATTGCCTTCCATAGCCTGGAAATGTCCCCTCGCCGGCAAGTGTGGGATGCCCCAGTGCTGCGTGACAGCATCAACGTGCCACGCCAGATTTATCCGCAGGAGGCTGAGAAAATGCTGATGCTCCTCTTTCTCAGGTGAAGGCAGGACTGCTGCCACCCGAGCTCTCCCAGCCCTGCCCCATGCCAGTCCCAGCACCCGTGGGACCTTGTGGTACCACTGAGAGCCACCTGCACCACCACAAAGCCAACCAAAGGCACGGCATTGGCATGGCTGAGCTCAAGATGGTGAACAACTGCAGCAACAACCGACTCGAAATATCAGCCCGTGCTCGAGTTTCCTGTGCAACAAGGCATGAGTTATAGTCTGAAGTCCTAATGCAAGTTAATTGTTGCTGTACTATCTGCTGTACACATCTGCCTATGACAGAGCTCTAGACCACTAGACAAGCAAAATAACTTGTCATCTTGGTTTTCCTCTGGGACAGTCTTTATTTAAGAGACATAATTTTTCTGTAATTAAAGTTTTACAAGGAGTTTTAGTTTAAATTTGCAATAATAGCAGAGAGCACAATCCTGCTCAAGATCACACAGGGCTTCCACTGATGTTCTGAGAGGAGGGAAACTGCAGCCAGCTGTGGTGGGTGGTGTGGAATCATAGAATCATAGAGTGGTTTGGGTTGGAAGGGACCTTGAAAGCCCATCCAGTCCAACCCTGCTGCAAGGAGCAGGGACATCTCCAACCAGATCAGGTTGCTCAGAGCCCCGTCCAACCTGGCCTTGAATGTTTCCAGGGATGGGGCATCCACCACCTCCCTGGGCAACCTAGGCCAGTGTTCCACCACCTTCAGTGTAAAAAATGTCTTCCTTATGCACAGTCTAAATTTATTTCCCTCTGTTTTAAAACTATAATCCCTTGTCGTATCACAACAGGCCCTGCTAAAGAGTTTCTCTCCATCTTTCCTCTAGACCCCCTTTAGGTACTGGAAGGCTGTATAAGTTCTCCCTGAAGCCTCCTCTTCTCCAGGCTGAACAGCCCCAACTCTCAGCCTGTACTCGTAGGATAGGTGCTCCAGCCCCCTGATCATCTCCGTGTCCTCCTCTGGACCTGCTCCAACAGGTCCATGTCCTAGGAAGGAGCGTGCAAGTCTGTGGAGGCTAAGATACAACATTTGTGCATCAGGAGATCCTGAGAACCCACCAAGGAAAAAAGACAAACACCAGTGGTGCCTGTGCAATGTTTAGTTCACCAGAACAGGAACACCAAAGCAGCTTTCTCCATCTGTTTTGCTACATGAAAGTGCATTGCAGTGTTCGAGGCTGGTCACCTACGAGGAAAGACAGCTTGAGTAAGGGTCTGTAACACCATAGCTGGCTCAGCTGGTGCTGGGGATGCTTCTCCAGCAACCCCAGAGAGCTTGCAGTGATTGTGCAGCATTGCTGGCTTTGAAAGTGACTCCTCTTCAGCAGCAAATGGAACAGATTAATCCGCCCCTGCCACAGGGACGGGACAGCATCTTAAAACAAACATCCAGAGCTAAGGCTGCTATAAACGGCAGCATAACCAAGAAGAGAGTTTCAGCTTGCAATTACATTTTTTTTTTTTTGCTAACCACTTCTGGATGGGGAATCCCATCCCTTCCTCTGGATCTTTTCCCTCTTCTCTGTGCTCCAATTCAGCAGGTCCCATCCCCTGACCTGCCGCACACTCGCCCGTGGACACGCTGGGCTTGGCTACCTCCTCCTGCAGCTGTCAGCACTGGCCAGTGCTTGTGTGGTTTGTACCCAGCCTTCTCCCATTCTTCTGGGATGCGGGAAGAGAAAGGCAAGAAGGCTGGAGTGACTCACAAAGGAAGACAAAAGGATCCTGCATGGTTTTCACACTCACTTTGCGTGGCAGTCGCTCACATCCTCCAGCTGCCTCAAAGCAAACAACCCAAAAGAGGTGGGAGCCTCTGCAAGCCAGACAAACTGAGCCAAGGGTGTGTTGTGTTGCAAAATAACAAAGAATCATGATTTGTGTAATTTTTTTTAATATATCCAAAAAGAAATATTCTAAGCAGGACCTAAAATCTTTTCTTTTTAAAGACAGCGTGCAGCAGTCTTTCAACATTTAAATTTTGTCTAAACCACAGAGAAGATACAGTGTGACTTAGATATAATTCCAGAACTGATAAATTAGAGGTATTAAAATCAGGCAGAATAGAAAGGCTTCCAGCTTTACTTAACTGAAGTGGATTTATCTGAAGAGGAAGGCTTTCCATCTCAGTTGAAAAATAAGATTATATAAAAATCCAGCACCAGGATGTGGAAGGCATCACAAAATTAGCTTTCCATCTTTAAATCAGTGTAGGCTCCCTTTTAAGCAGAGGAAGAAGTTCCTCAATCACCAGGCACTGGGAGCCATCCAAATCTGCTGGCTGAAGGCAGTCCCGACGACGTGAATCACTGCCAGCCTCTGGCCTGATCCTAGAAGTTATGGTATCAAGCACTGAAGTGCTGATGGTGAAGCTGCATCAGCAATGGGGACTCTGTCCCTTTCACAAATGTATCACAAGAGTTGCTAATTCTGCAGTCACATAGTCTTCTCCAAATAATAACCCACAAAAAGTTTCATAGGGCCTTAATGCCAAAGACTGTTGGGATTTAGTCTGCAAAGATACCCAGCAGCTTTCATCTCTGAGCATCAGTTCCTCACGCTGTGTATCAGGCACTAATTCCAGCAAAAAGACACTGACAGAAACAAATGTCAGCAGAAAATCTGTAGCTCCGCAATATAAAACTTGGAAAAAATCGATGCATCCAATACAGCGGAGGAACGAGGAATCTGTCTGAATCGAAGCAAATCTCCAGATCTCAGCAAAAGGTTTTCATCCTCTTTCGGCTGCTTCTTGCAGCATATACCCTCAAGCAAATCAAGCTGTGTACGTTCCTCCCGGGGCAATACCCTGCGTTGTGGCGTACGGGAGAGCCCGCCATGCTCTGCTTTCTGCCCCCAGACAGAGCTCCTGACCCCCAACAGCAATAAAACTTCCCAGGTTGTCCTGAACCACCAAAAGGTGAGAAAAGGTTGTGTTTTAAGTACCGGTGAATACAAGGCTTCAGCTGATATGGCTCACCCCTGTGAGTAGGTTGGGTTTTTACTGTCTATACAAGGGCTGAATTCAGGAGAACTTCACTGCTTGTCAGTATGGCTTGCTCGCTCACGCAAAAAAATATTTCTGATCAAAAAAAGAGGTTCATTGCTTCCTAATTTTAAGTCAAATTACCTACAGATCTGCTTGTTTGGAAACAAAGCTCAGTTGATTTCAAAACCAGCAGAAATGTGTTAACATTTTAGCAAAAATGCTTGTTGGGTTTTGTTCTGGAAGAACTTTCTTTTAGAAAAAAAAAAGGCTCCATTGTTATGGGAAGTAAACAAGACAAATGTTTACAAATGGTTGAAGTCCATATGCAGTTTTGGTTTGGACAGAACATTTTCATTCCACCCATCAAACAATGGCAAAAGCCTTTACTCTTCTCTTTTAACGGCAGTAGAATCAAGTCAGCAGAATCCAGCCTGAGAACTATAAAATAATAGACAGAGTAAAATTAGATCCTCATATACATACACATAACAGTACTTGACTCCATCCGCGTCTTGGAGTGTACACATAAATGAGAATATGCTGATTTAATATCCACTGATGTACGAGGGCAAGCTTTTACACACTGCAGGAGTAGAGAAATATTTCAAATGCAGTTCACATATTTCACTTAACTCACAAGAACAATGTATTTAGGGAGGCAAGGTCAATAGCTCCATTGCTGCCAGCCCTCTCCAGTGCAAACTGGGCAGCTACAGCTCTTTTCCCAAGGAGAAAAGCTCGCTTCTGGAAAAACGATGGCATGGCAAATGAACGTTGAGTAGCAATCGCCCATGGCATTGCAGTATTCCTCTGTGCATCAGTGTGCTTGTGGAGTTAATCCAAGCTGAGCAACATCAAAAGTGGCCAGCAGATCCAAGGTGGAAATTAATGCCGGGATTCCAATGAATCTGCAAGTTCACAGCTCCAACAACAGCCTGAATTTTGACCTTACGATCTCCACCTCCACTGTCTGGGTGCGTGCTGCGTTAGAGGAAACACAGTTCATCCCCAGCGGGGTTGACATGGTGTCACTCAATGATGCACATTCATCTGGTGTTGGACTTGTTAGATGATACACCTTTATCTGTGGTTGGACACGCATGACTCCCTAAAACTCAGCCTTTGCTGTGATTTAGCAGTCCCTGGAGCTGAGGAAGAAACAGGAGAGCGGTGATGAGAGTGGAAACTCTTCCATGTCTATCCTTCTTTGGCTGAATGGTGCAATGGGAGGCTCCATTACATTTTACATATTTCCAATATTCCACTGCAGCCTAAGAGGCATTTATTTGTATGTCTGAGGTAAACACAGTGGAAAGAAAAAGAGAAATTTTGCCAGTGTTTGTTTAGCCTTACTGACTGATATCCTGCTACTGTCGTTCAGGGATTTGCACTATGTGCCAAAACTTGATGAGAATGATGTTTCAAGATCAACTCAGAGTGTGGGTGGATCCTGCCCCAAGACATATTTTTTTCTTACTTGAACTAGAATTTACTTACTGGAGAGTCTACTTGCACTGCTTGTAAATTTTGTGCGCTAAGGACAAGGTTAAAATAAGTGTTACAAGGACTAGAGGCATGCCCAGGCAATTAGTTTAGCAACAGTGACATTTCTGGGGCAACTTTGGAGTAGATCACACCAGAGCAGTAACTAACTTCCTATTATTTATTATAAAGTCAAATGTTTGATGCGAGTGAAAGACGTAGGAGCGTTATGACTGACAGCCTTCCATTATCACAAGCTGCAAAAGCATTTGTAAAGGTGTCAAGCGTGAGATACCCAACATGTTGGATTTGTCAAGCGGATGTCATCAGATACCACCGGTGCCTGTTCAGATAGCTGGGATTGTGTGATTTACAACTGGGGAGGGTTTTCACCATGTAGGAGCGTTGGCAGCTCTTCTTCAGTCTAGAAGATGAGCCAGCACAGAGAGCGGTTGTTGGGTCTGTGCCTGGATGCACCACAGCAGCCTGCCAGTCTGGTGATCTCTGGGCAGCAGCTGATCCCAAACAGAGGACAAAATAGCACAGGTAACAGCTAAGCTTTCTTCTGGAGATGATCTGGACCCACTAAACTCACTTTAAAAACGTGATTCATGCTACAAACGTCCCAGTGACATTTTAATTAACTTCAGGATGTCCAGAGAGCAGAAAACACGCTGAAAAATCCCCATCCTCCCGTCACATCTGTGATGAGTTAATGCCATGTGGTATATGCATGATACATTCACTCACAGTTTATTTCTGCTGAGGTCAACCCACGATGGAGCGGCTTGTTTTTGAAGCCCATTTGAGTCATCTCAAATATTTGCTGAGGAGCCGCCATAACCCCACCTACGTGGGTGAGCTCTGCAGCTACGCAAGGGGAGCACCTACGCTGTGGGGGCTGTAGGGACTGGGAATTGGGACAATGGGGTTGGAAAGCCCCAGCTCTCGGTCAACCTGCGCTGGTCGCTGTCTCTTCTAGGGTCAAGAAAAAACCTCACACAACTGTCTTTTTGGGTGCAAAATAAACAGATATTTCACTGAGCATCTTTTTTTGCACTTATATGGAGGAGAGCGATGGGAAAGTGGGAACCTGCCCTGATAAACAATTGTTCTACGACTGTAAGGAATTGCTTTAAAAGCTGTGCACAATTAGTTTTTCCTTCTCAGGTAGTCCCCTTGAGATAGTTTTGTCAATCTTGTGTAAGGGAGGAAGTTTGGAATAAATAGTCACTAATGGCCTCAAATTCGTAAGTTATTAAAAAACTTTAAGTACATATATTTAAAATAAAGCATACTACTTTTTCCATTCTCTTCAGAGCAACACAGTTTCCCCGAGTTGGAAAGTAACATTTGAAAACTGCTGATGGAGATAAGAAATCTTGGAAATGGTTTGTCATATATATCACAAGAAAGCTGAAAAAGCTTTAGGATATCTATGCTAAAGCATTTAGATGAGAGGGGTACATAAATTGAATGAAGTGATATTTTCCACGATTCCAGGACCGGTAAATAAGGAAAGCACAGTGGAGCACAACGCAGTATCTCCCCGCTAGCATCTGAGAAAAGCAGGCTAAAAATAAATGGTATGCAGATAAATAAAGAGATGCTAAGTACAGGAGGCTGTTACTGGGCCTTTGTAGCTGTTGGTTGCAACAGTGAAAATCACAATACAGAGGGAATGTTTTAGGATCACGCTGTTTCAGCCCAAGTCCTGAAATTACCAAGTATTTTTAGAAGGTATTTTGCACCATAAGTAGCCCATTAGAAGTCAGGCATTTGCAATGGAAGTTTAAGGAATCAGACTTGAGCCTGTTCTTAGAGGTGGAATTTATTAGGTTTGCAGCCAAAGGTTCACCTTGTTTTTGGGGTACGTAAGGGTGGACACCACTACCCGGGTGGAGGTGTGGACTGTGAGGATGGCTGCAGTATCGCGGAGTTGCAGAGCTGAGTGCGTTATGCAGCCCTAGGCACAGGGTAAGAGGTGAAGCCTTTATCCCAGCGCACAGCTCTGTGCATCCCATTTTCAAAATGAATTCTAGCTATTTTAGAGGCCTAAAAATGTTGACAGAGAATGCTTTTTGTCACCTTTCTGGAGCCATATGCTTTGTTTACCACAAAGCTCTCTGCAAGGGGCTCGGGAGAAACAGTAAAAGCTGTAGAAAAGACCTTCAAAGCTTTTCTACATGTCAGAACTAACATCGTGGCTCAACCAGAATTGAAAATTTTGGGGCAGCCAATACATCCAGGGAGCAGAGCAAGAGATTGTGCAGGTGGTCTCTTGACCTCTAGTCCCGTACAATTTCCGTATATGAAGTGAAAAGTTGTTCTGGTTCAGCCCTGGGTGAGGATGGAACTGTGAACGGGGCCGAAGTGCCCTCCGCAGCATGGGCATCACCACTCCCCTGCCGCTGGCCACTTTTCTGCCTCTGGGCTCGTCATAGAATCGTAGAATGGTTTGGGTTGGAAGGGACCTTTAAAGCCCATCCAGTCCAACCCCCCTGCAAGGAGCAGGGACATCTCCAACGAGATCAGGTTGCTCAGATCCCCATCCAACCTGGCCTTGAATGTTTCCAGGGATGGGGCATCCACCACCTCTCTGGGCAACCTGTTCCAGTGTTCTACCACCCTCATCGTAAACAATTTTTTCCTAATATCTCCTAGTTGGAGATATTTTCTTGGTTTTCCTAATATCTCCTAATTGTCCTCTCTTTGTCCACAGCCTTGCTGGTTGTTTAAAGGCTACTGCCAAAATTCACCACATTTTTGTAATGAATTACATACACAGTTATGCTTAGGTCTCTGTAGAAATAAGATTGTGGAATAATAATTTTAAAATTTCAACTCAATTAGACAAAATCTGTTGGCTTGCTAAGATCCTACCATAGAGAGCAGGGGCAGGGACCTGGTCACATGAGGTGTTATGAATTAAAATCAGTAATTCTTTAGAAAATATTCTATAAGAAACAGTCCTTGGGTACCACAGAGGCAAGGGAAACACCATTACTTCCACCATTTCACAAAGATTTTCTGGTTGCTACCAAAGCTGCAAGAATTTTTAACCAGGCTGCCATGGTTTGCATTCACAACTCTAAATGACGAAGATGCGTAATTAGCCTGGAGATTTTGACTGAAAGCCCTGATTCCTCCAGCGTCCAGAAGGTTACCAAGAGCGCACCGGAGTGCTTTAAGCATTGAGAAGGCCACGGGGGAATATTGGAAATATTTGTTTTCCTCCATCAGTAATTACTGCCCTCAGAGTTACCATTAAAGAAAGCAATTTCAGACCAGAGGGTTCTGAATAGGATGTGGAACAGTAACACTAGGAAATGTTATTTAATTGCAAAGCCGTCACAATACCCAGTATTTCAGCAGCCTTAAAACATGAGTCTTAGTTCAGTAACCTTTAAGATTTGTTATTCTTTGCCTTATCAGCGAGTTGTAACATCGTCTAGGTGGTTATCTCTACAAGGCTTAAATTTCCAATCTATTAAAGTAATTTTAGCAATCTATTATTTCTAGGCCATTGAGGAAAGGTTAAAACGAAAATTATACTGGAGGGAATAAGTTCTGTTCCAAGCAGAGGTTGAAAACATCTCAGCAGTAGAAAGCAGTAAGGTTTCAGGGGAAGAAGCACTTATCAAGGGAAATGAAATGACTGATAACTATTGATTAAAGCAGCTTGAGTGAGGTAATGTGAAAGGATTTTTTTCCCCCCTCTAATGTAACGGCAAATTTGCAATGCATGATTTCGACAGCTTCTACCTCTGAGCTTCTTTTGTAAGACTGAGTTAGACTTTTAGCACTCTGTTACAGGAACGGAAAATTTCATTTTCAGGAGTACACAAGACGACCAGCATCCACCTTCACACAGCCGCCCATCCAATTTAAATAGAACTACGTGGCACAGGAGAAGCAGTAAATACAGATATTTGGGAATAGCAGAGAACCCAGCCGAAGGGACATTCTTTGACATGAATCCCAGCTGGAAAAATCACCTTGACAGCTTAAATCCATGTAGCTGTGATGGGCAGAAGTGGCAACACTGTGCCTTAGCCAAGCTCAGTGTCATTTATCTTGACTTATGGACTGAACGATCAATGGATGCCTGTTGCAGCAGGGAGGTTTCAGTCATTCTCGTGGCTTCGGTGTCTCCTCCTGCCCCACACCCCATGCTCATCATTGCCGCTGGACTTTGGAGGAAGCTGAGTGCATCTGGGCTTCAGCCCTGTTCCTGTGAGACCAATCCTAGGGAACAAAAAACATTTGTACCTGTTGGTACAGAAACAGCAGCACCAACAAAACCTTGGGGAAAAAAAAAACCCAGCCCTTAATGCTATGTCTGTTTATTTTTTAGTGCAATAACAGCAGTTGATTTTATTAATTTTTACAGCACTATTGGGAAATTTAATAGTCCTATAAAAGCCAGTTTAAACCTCTGTGATTGTCTTATCTCTTCAAATAAATGCACACTGTGGGAATTTTAAAAATAGAGACTATCAACTGGATAGACCCATTACTATGAATAATTTCCCTCTTACACAACTATGGAGTCCCGACACAATGGACAATAGCCTCCGTGGTTTGTTTGGGGGGGAATATGCCAAGCCTCACTCAAAGAGGTGTTTTGTTCATCAACCCCCGTTTGCGAAGGGCTCCTTCGGAGCTGCCACGTGTGCAGAGAAAATTGCAAGGCACCAAGGGTTCTTGTCAAAAGAGTGGTCGCACAGCCAGTTGTTTGAAAACAAATAATTCAGTCATTTAATGTATTTTCACACAGTAGAACTGTTTAGTTGCTGGGAGGGATGAATGGCACACGTTCAGTGAAGGGAACAACCAGCCTGGGGCCACTGGTGGCGAGTCTCAAGGAGGTGGAGGCATGGTAAGTTTTGTAGCAGGGCAGAGACTTTTGAGTCTGAGAGTCCCATTTTAGGCAGAAAGAAGAGGAAAGTGGATACTTCACAGCAGCACAGGGCTGAGCAGTCTACACTTCTCTATACCCTCAAAAATTTCACTACATGTTCGTACAAAGGCTTGATACACTGATTTTTAAAAAATGAAGTAATATGGCAGATGTGCACAATGTAGATAGTCTATATCTACAATGTCTCTATACAGGGAGAGTATGGCTGACTTTCAGCACAACATATGCACACAAGTGTGTGTCCCCTAATTCAGTTTTCCTCTTTTTTTTTGTACAGCCAGAGAGTTATCCTGTAGAGATAACCGCTACATGAAAATTACTGCTGGCCCTGTTTAGCCACGCTGCTCTTTTGGTGGCTCTCCTATTGTCTCAAAAGACTTCCAAGCTCTTCCAGCTCACCTCTTCCCATCTCCCCTGCCAGCCCATCACCCTGGCCTCCGGGCTTACTACCACCATGGCTGCCCAGTCTCCTGCACACAGGGCTTGCCTCACAGCAACTTGAGGCAACATTTTTCTCACCAGTCATGCTCCCATTAAGTTATTCTTCCTTCTGATAGTGCTTTTCACAGCTGCATTTTTTTTTTTTCTGAGGCAAATGAGACTTTTTGAGGCAGATACTATAATGAGGAGGTTTTGCCTTTGGGGATCATCTCTACTACTGACACAGGTTGTAAGAGGGATATGTTTTATCCTCTCCTGCATAAGAGAAAAAAAAAAGAACAAGAGCAACAGCTCTCAAAATGATGTTTCCATCTTTCTTCAGAAGATCAAATGGCTCCTTATGCTTCCTGCAAGCTGGCTGGTGCCAGGACTGCCATGCTATGGGCTGGAGATGGAAGGACGTGGGGCAAATAGGAGACTAACTGTTTTGAAAGAGGACATCCCAGGTTTGCTCTGTATCCTCCAGAGGTTCTTCTGAAACTCTTGCAAAACCCCTTCTCTGCATAGACCCTAATATCATACACTGGGTGGGAATGGGTTGGTTTTGACCCAATTCTGTGAATAGCGGTGGTGCTGTTCACCCTTCTTCCTCTGCACGCTGAGCATCCAATGGGCAGATAATAAGCTAATCTTTTTTTCTTTTTCCCCAGAATGAAAGACACCATCTGTGGCATATCCTCTTGTTTATGTCTGCTGCATCTCTGCAGACTGAAAACTGTTGTGTGTGTCAATGAGGAGCCTCTCCAGTTGATGGACTTTTTTTTTACAGGCATGACTCACATAATAGTGCAGAGAGAAAGACATTTCCAGTCGCAGGGCTATTTCCGAAAGAGTGCTTGGCACCTGTGTCGAAATCTCGTCTGAAAGAGAAAGTGGTAGGTTGCAGTGGCATCCACAATACCCAAAGGCAGACGTCCTAATGAATTCCTGCAGAGAAGGTGGGGTGGTAATTCATCCGGCAGCTTGAGGAGGACTCTGTACCTCTCTTCCAGATAATTGAACTTTAATTTATTTAAATTTAATGGAAAACCATATGGAGAGGAACAGAAAGCTAATTTAAAGCAGTGCTCAAAGCAATCAATATGTTAACAGATTCCTTCAACTTTTCACACTTGGTTGCTGAAAAATGTTTAAAATGTGTGCTTTTTTTAACTTGTATTATGAAAACACAGGGTTTCTGGCATGTCATATCCAAAACTCAAGAGCCAAAATAAGCCTCTGTTGTGAAAACTGAAAGCACAAATCAATTTATTAGAAAAGAAAATGACAACTAATCTATCTTTTATCAAACAATGCGCATCTCTGAAGCCTTCTAGGAAGACACGTGTAAATCCTTGAGGGTTCAAATCACAGGCCTTGACACAGCCCAGAAATAAAAGCAATAAAGTAGTTGTATGAATTGCATTAACAGATTGAAATTGGCAGTAAGAGTACACGAAGGAGCCCTTGAATGTAAATGGAGTAAATACAGATTACAGCAGCAGAATGCACAATTACCAATTATGCACATCAAATGAGAGAAACAAGCTTTTATCAATTTCCATATTTTTCTTATTCCTTTGGCACACTTCAAGGTCAACTCTTTCCATATTGGGTTTTGAAAACAGAATTTCAACAGATTTTTCAATGGCAAAATATCTAACACTACGCTTCTACTCTTGTGTTGATCTAACACTGATCTTATTCTGTCCCACATTCAAATGCCGATTTTGCTCACAGCAAGGTATAATTTAATTTAATTACATATTAAACAAATAAACTGTAGGCAATTTAAGATCCCAGAAAATAAAAGATGTTCTAATTATATTTTATCTTATAAAAATGTAATGGTTCAGTGATGTCAGTGAGCTGTGAGCTTTATATACACAGTTTGTAATTTACATTATGGTTTCGTCTTTGTCAAGCTTGAAGAGTGCAAACTGTAAAATAAGCAAAAGCCTGTTCTTTCCTAAAGTTTAATAATCTGAGATTGTTAAGAGGGCTGGAAGCTGAAAGAAGTAGTTACTCCCTGCAATGAATTTAGCAACCCATACAAAGTCTTATGGAAATTCTATAAATAGTCTCCAGTCTAACCTCAATGAGGGCAGGTCTGACTTCTCTGTGGCTTTTAAAAAAACAAATTATGCTATACAGCTTTTTTTAAAAAGGGTTTTGGGTTTTTTTTTTTTCTTTTGGTAAGCAAGTGATCCTGCAGCTTTTTTTCGTTATCTGGGGCCTGGAATTCATTTCAGATTTGCCAAGTCCTCTCCCAGAAATTTATTAGCACGGTGGTACAGCTCTGTAGAGATTAACAGCTCCAAAGGGAAAAGAGCA
This sequence comes from Ardeotis arabs, assembly GCA_011801015.1. Lineage (NCBI taxonomy): Eukaryota > Metazoa > Chordata > Aves > Otidiformes > Otididae > Ardeotis > Ardeotis arabs. The sequence goes on along the minus strand of JAAGAY010148250.1, from coordinate 26,047 downwards.
AATAATGGCTAAAGTAGCTTTTTCTGTTTCTTTTCTTTCTCTGTATCTTTCCCCCCAGATTCGTTCTGTCTTGGGATAGTCTTGACTACAGAGCAACAGATAATTGAAATTATGATGTCCTGCAAAAGCTGCTTATTTCTTGTGAGATCAATGTAATAGTAAAATTCATGGATGCCAAATGAAAACAAAAGACTTTAAAATAAAATGTATCATAAAATTGATATAGTCAAAATATTCAGTGGCTAGTCTGCTGCAAGCAATTTCACTTACAGGAGAACGTAGAGGAGCTGGAAATTACACTTCTCACGAGCTTTTTAAGGCCCTATCAAAAAAAAATCATTATGGTCAGTACAAAAAAAAACGTAAAGTCACTAAAATCCCAAAGTACCAAAGGAAGAGGACAAGGCCAATAGCAGTGCCCCAAGATGCCCACAATAGCTGAGAAGCTGGGGTGTGAGATGCCCATGTAATATTCAATGTGGACCTCCCTCCCTCTGAGGCAATCCCTGCCAGGTGGAGCTGAAGGGATGATTGTTTCTGAGCTGAGATCTGATGGCTGAGTAGATTTGACCGTCTGATTTGGAAGAAGGCAAGCAAAACCCCTTCAAGTCAAAAAGTCCTTGTGGTATTTCAAGTAACCAGTGATCAGAACAGAATTAATTAATAGCCTAACTATGGTTCCACCAAAATTCATCAACAACTACTCAACAAATCTCCTTTCATCTCCTTGTGGAGAAAGCCATTTTTCAAAGCCTTTAATTTCTAACTTCAGCATTCCTTCTGTTCTTTTACCAAATCCATCCTAGAAAGCTGCCAAGATCCATCTTAAAACAGTTCAGGTTCCCTCTTCTACCACTGTGTTTGAGGGATGGTTTCTAAATTTCAGTGTGGTGTTTAGAGACTTTCTAATTCCACACTTAAATGTATTCAAGACCTATATATCTATATATATAGATATATATATATCTCCATTTGATCTTGTACTATCCTTCCACCCAAATAATTCTTCTGGTTATCCACAAATTATCTTTACAGAAAATAATCGTATCATTTTTGGTCTCTAATCTCCTGGCTTTCTCTGTGATACCTGAGCAGTCAAGTTGTTTAAGTCACCCTCCTCGACTAGCTGGGATCATGCTTTTTGTGGAAAATTAGGGGCAGTTGTAAGCAACAATAGGTGAAAGGGCACTGCCTTATTTGCTAAGCAGAAACTGTGACAATAATGATGATGACTTTATGAAATCAGTGTTGTAAGTGGCTGAAATTATGAAAAAAGTAGGCAATAAGAGGATCTTAAACAATTAATTGACATAGTATTTCAAGGGTTTACTCATGGGCTAAATTGGTGTTTCTATTTTTATATGGCGAGTAGTGAGGTGGTTTCTTTTATTGATTTGAGGCCTTCTCTTAGAGGATTATACCCAAACATTGTGCTGTCCTGTAACTTAAGACACTTGTCTCCAGAAATTGTCTCACAGCAGGAACCTCATTAAACATCATTTGAGGTTGACTTTGAAATGTTTTGAAACACCATAGGTCTCCTATCCGTTATTAAGCCTCCTCTCAGCTTGGCCATATAAACACACACAGCAAGTGCTGACAGCCGTGGTATTTGGCATGGAGAAGGTACCATGGGAAAGCAGATGTGCAGCCAGCCCAGAGTCCTGATGGCTGGACTCTCCTGGAAGTTGTCCTCTTGCGTGTGAAGCATCAGCTACCAAACATGGCCTCCCCTATATCGAGCATATGCCACTTTAATCCTATTTGATATAGAAACATAGAATCTTTAAGGTTGGAAAATACCCCCAAGATCATCAAGTCCAACCATCAGCCCAACACCACCATGTTCTGGAGTGCCACATCTAAACATTTTTTGAACACCTCCAGGGCTGGAGACTCTACCACTTCCCTGGGCAGCCTGTTCCAGTGCCTGACAACTCTTTCAGTAAAGAAATTAATTCATCTGTGCAACGATTCTACAACTCATCCTTCAGGATGACAAATAACTGATGACTTTTTCATTAAGGAAATACAGAATACGTTAATCTCCACAAAGATGACCTGAGTAGAGTAAGTGGAGAAGAGAATTTGCATTGGAACTTGCTCTTTTAGTAACACCACCCTGATTCCCTTCATCTCCTTTTTGGTTCTCCCTGGCACACAACTTCAGCTCCTGGAAACTGCTGTCACAGGACTCAGCCCCACCAGAAGGTCAAACTTCAGAAAGTTGTTGATCTAGGTATGTTGGGTGTGCTTCCAGCCAGTGAATGCAGGCATCTACAAACTGATAATAATGTATGGTTGGGCAATTCCTCTACATGCTGTCATGATGGAAAGCATTCAAAGATTAAGAAAAAGCAGTTACAGTCTTCACACTAAAGCTTTCTCCCTCACCTCTTGCCATCAGACCTTTGAGGTGACTTCCACTTGCAGCAGTACCTGTGAGGGAAGCCACAGACAGCTACAGTGGAGAGAGCAGGACTTGATCTGCAAAGATCACAAAATTATGTGTGGACACAGTTTTATACTTGATACATGATGAAGATAGCCTCTGATTTAAAATGTGATTAACTTGTCTTTAAAGATGATGCAAAAAATCATTGAAAAGAAAAATCCCAAACCTCTTGTCCGAAGTATCATAGGGGCTCTTGTAATTGCACAGCTTAAATGAAAATGCCAAACATAGCAATGTTAAGCCACACAGAAGAAAGATGGGATCTCCTCTTCCCAAAATCACAACCAGAGCTGTGGTTAGCTCTCCAGGCCGTTGCTCACAAGCAGGGCTAGCAGGAGAGCCATGTCTCTTGTACATGCGATTGTAAGGCTTTGATGCAAGCCCAAGGGAAGCATATTTGAGCCCAAAACAACATGCTATACAAACAAGAGGATGCGTATGGAGGTTGGGGGAGCATGTTGGTGAGAGAAAGGGATAAAGGGGCTTTGACCTCTGCTCTCAGGCTGCGTGCACAGTGCCTGGGAATTGCACATCTTGAAGTGTGGAGCTGTGGCAAAGCAATCTAATCTTGCCTTAGTGGCTCCAGAGGGGGCCCCCAAAATACTCCAAATTTAGTGAAAGCACTGAAGTCTCTCCAGAGTCACTCTGAAGGTATGGATGACATCACACAAGGCTTCTAGTGACTTCCTTAACGTGTATGTGTTGCAGTGTTATCTATCAATGGTGGAGGATATTTACATATTCCATTTACAAACTGAAGGCAACACAATGCCTCAATACGCCAAGTCCCACCACAGCCACGTCCTTTCCACATGCTTATGTCCGCATTCCTATGGAGTGCTTCTGACTCAGGCTTTTTGATATCTTTAAGAGCAGTGGTGAATATTTGTAAAATAGCGAAGATACAATAGTTTCTCCTGTAAGCCTGCATATATGCTGCGGTGTCTGAGCACATTTACATAATTAAAACAAAGAAAGCAGCATAACAAGTAACACTAATGGATGACTCCCCTCACCCTTTACAACCAAGCACTATCTGTCATTTACAGAAAAAGCTGACTTTTCAACTAACTTTATTCTTTATTAGAATTTATTATTTTTTATTTCCATGGCAGAAATCCTTTTGTGGCCCCCAGTATACAATTTGGGATATATAAATCAAGCAGTGCAGAAGTGTCAGATGTCTGTTGGCTAGAATGAGTGTCATGGCATGTGCCTCTGCCCAAGAAACACACTTATCTCTGGAAAATCTTGCTGAAGTTGGGAACCACATGTCCTGACTGACCCTCCATTTACCATATTATTGGGATTGTCCACAGGGAGCAAACTCTTTCCTTCTTCAGGATTTCCCTCCCATCTTCCAAGTCTTCACTCTTACTTGGTCCTCACCATATCTGCACTCCTGATTGAAAACTGATAGAACAACAGGCTCTCCCTGGACTTTTCCAAGCTGTATGGAAAGAACAGTTGGTACACTGATTCCTTGTTGTCATTTTCCTTTTTTTCCTTCCTGTCAGGTGAGACACTACTTGGCAGAGAGGAAGACAAGAGAAGGAGGAGAGGCTGGGTTGTGGGTGTGAAGCTGGAGCAGGGTGGGAGTCTCTGTACATGATAAAGGAATGATCTCTGTTCCTGGGGCTCACCCTTCAGCATCTCCAGATCTTTTGGAGAAAAAAGTCTGGTCTGTCTGAGGCTGACATTTTCAATCCATTTTCTCTGAATTTTCTGGGGATATTGCTGCCAAGCAGAGCATCTGTCCTCAAAACAAAGTGAAGCAACGCTTCCCTAAACAAAGATGACAGGAGCAGTGGCTTCATCAGCAGATGAGACTTGGAGACCACATCATCCTCCCCTCAGTTTAATAAGGAAACCCATTTCTATCTCCTTTTGTACTTCACTTTCTACCCATAGTTCTTCTAACCCCAGTTCCCAGGCTCTTAACACACTTGTTGCATAGCTCCTTGCCCTCATTTTGTGGCCAGGGAGTGAATTGCAGAGTCCGAGATCTCCCATGTGAGACCTGTGTCCACCGTTCTACAGATCTGGACTTGGGTGACACAAAGACAGCGAGCAGGGAATCAAACCCAGGCTTTCCGAGCCCCCTGACCCCCATGGATACAGGAGATGGGAAATTCTCCATCCAGCTTTCCCATCGCCGTTTGCAATACCCACGCCCTCCGCAGTCCCTGGTTTCTGCACAAAGCGACCAGTTCTTGTAACACACAGCAAGAAATTCCTGTGGTGGTGTTTCAAAGTGCCAGCACATGTGGACCGCTCTCTGGGTACATATTTTTGCTGTTTCCATTTCAGCATGATTTAAGGCTGCAGGGAAAATAGTTACAGAGGGGCAGGGGAAAAAAAAAAACCCCAAACTCTCCAAGACTGCTGAGGCTGGGCAGCTTAATTTCATACTTCGCAATCACAATCTGCGCTGAGATAATTAGACTCAAAAGTCAAAAGAAAAGAGCCAGATGTTTCCAAACCTGTTCAGCAGAGATTCTGCCTTTGATTGTGACAATTTAGCATATGAAATAAAACTGTCTATAGTTGGAACTGGAGTTTAATTTCTGAGCTAAAAAATATTCTTCATAGGAGGACGCCATCTCAGAAAGGAGCAGATATCTTGTGAAAATTAGCAAGATAAAAGGCACAGTTAAGTAAAAAATTAATGATTTTTACCCTCTATAGTGTTTAAGTCCTGGCTACAACAGAAAGGCCACTGGAGTATATGATGAACTATTACTGCACACAAAGATAAAAATAAAAAAACCCTGTCCTTTTGATTGTTTCCATAACAAGAATAATTTTGAGAAACAAAAGTATACAGACCACCCCTGTCCACCACAGAATCTGAAAGAAAAACATACAGAAATATGATACTTTAAAGTTTTCAGTTGGATTTTCAGAATTTTTCACTTTATTTCAATACTGGAGCAGAATGAAGTCAGCAATGACACCACGAGTTACACTGGCAGAAGATCTAATCTCATCTGATTTATTTTTTTGTGGATCTCAACTCCAGTTCTCATGAAGCAAAAAGATTGCAGGAGGATTGAGAAAATAAAAAAGTAATTACGAGAGAAGAAGCTTATTAAGATTCTAGACTATTGGAAAATCCCAATGCCACAGAATATGAAAGGTCAAGTAACTAAGAAACGGTCAAATCAAATTTACTTTCCCCTTTAGCTTTCCAAGAAAACCTCCAGAGCCACAGAATATTTCAGACCTAAAGGAAAATTGCATGGAAATATTAGGTGCACTTTAGAGAAAGGGCTTATTTAAGTGTTTTCTTAACAGCACTAGAATATGGCTCTGAACTCCACAGATATCTTTGAGCTGCTCAAATAGAAATCAGTAGAAAACCAGCATGCACAGCAATTATCTGATTACCCATCCTTACGTGGACATACAACAAAACCAGAGTTGCATGGAGTTCACTCTGTGGCTGACCTTTCACAACACAACCCAATAACTTCCAATACTTAACATGAAATGTGTGGTCACCAGTAAAATCTCTCTAGACCAGTCAGGAAGAGGAACAACTGTAACTCTGCCAAAAGGAAAGAGGTTACCATATTCAGAAGTCTTTATTATATTATCTGACTGGCTATTGGGGGAGCCAGTCATGTCACACACAGTGGCAGCTGGTGTCAGAGCCCATTCTCTGGACAGCCAGGCACCGATGTCGATGATCTCCATGTCTGTGAGCTGTATTGATCACTTCCCAGCTGGAATCACTGACTGGGGTAACATAATCCAACGGTTCACTGCAATATCACGTATTATGATATGATTTCTTTTCTCATGACATTCTAATTCAGATACAATTCATACTGAATTTCTTTTTTTTCTGACAAAATATCCTACTGAGCAGTTTCCACATATGGTCAAAGTTATCTAGAAGGATTTTTGTAATAAGCTGTTACACAGTAACATAAAATTCTCTTGCAGCTACAATTAACTTGGACCAGAGTCCTCAACCAATTGTTTCCAAATTGTTCTTGTTCTCCAGCTTCCCTTTCATCAGACACGCATACCTAGGTTTCTATGAACATGCTAACAAAGTCCATCTAAAGGTCAACTCATTCCCTAAGTAAAACTGATCCAAATCTAAATTTAGCTGCTCCTGAGTATGCAGTAGTGCGGTTTGACTTTTTTGCATGTGTTTGCAGCATCAAGTCATCCAGCCTCTGTTCCTCTCATCCTGCTGTTCCTCTCTTTTCCTTTGCTCACAGATTTCTGCCAGTCTCTCTTGCGACTGTTCACTGCACCCAAGCCCTTCTCCATGCGCTGCTCAATCTTATCACATCAATGCCTGTTTGCCATAGCAGTCCATCAAACACAAGTGTCACACCTTTGCCTCAGAGGCTTTTCATTAGCTAATTCCTCCCCCAGTGCTCAGATAAGCTAGAACTGTAAAGTTTTTGCTCCCTCCCTCTCTCACTGCCTGGTCCATTGCAGAGATGTCAGCCTACACCACCTCCTCATTCCCTCTGCATGCCTTTGCCTTCCCCACCATGCCCATATTCACTGAGGTCCATCTTTGCTCTAATGCCCAGCGGTTTTTTCTGCTTAGTGAGTGACAAATATTTCTTCTTTGAAATTTTGTACCAATGTCATGGTGCCGCTGCAGTTTGGCCAGCCACTGTGCAGCCATCACGTTACTCGACACAAAGGGTTATTGTTTTATTAGGTGACATGAACAAGGATGGGCAAAGGGGCAACAGCCTTAGCCTTAAATACCTTTAAAGTAATTTGTTAATATTATCTTGTCTAATGATGAAAACTCCAGATCCCTTGCAAAACTGAGCATTGCTCCTACCACAGCAGAATGTAGGTGGCACACCCTCCAGATCACTGCAACTCCCAGATCAAAGATATCTGAGAAAGATTGACAGATGCTAATTCTTTCTTTACATATAGCTGAACAAACCCATGCATTGCAGTTTAACTCCACTCAGCAGCTAAAATACCACACAGTCACTCACTCAGCACCCCCCCCGCCCCCCCAGCGGGATGGGGAAGAGAATCAGGAAAGAAAAGAAGGCAAAGCTCCCAGGTTGAGATAAAAACAGTTTAAGAGAACAACAAAGGGAAAGAAAACAGAGGTGGAAAACAAAAACAATAACAGAAAATACTTAAGCACATAACTTACCATGCAACAGCTGATGGTGGATCCTGATGCCCAGCTCCCTCACCAGCAGCCAAACCTGGCCCCCAGCCCCATCCCCACTTTATACCTTGAGCAGGAGCCCCATGGGATGGAACAGCCCTTGGGCCAATTTGGGTGAAACATCCCAGCTGTTGGGTAACGAGTAACCTGTCCCAGCTGTGTCCCCAGCCACAGGGGCCACCAGCTCCAGCTCCTCTCCCAGCTCAGGTGAGAATTAACTGCATCCTAGCTGGAACCAGGACACCATGCAAGTAGACCCAAGTTGCTTTTCAATACTACTGAATAAGCCTTGACAAATGGAACAAAAAACATCTGCAAAGGATGGTCTCTTTAGATTATTGAAAAAGGCATCAATATTTCATAATGCTGAAACTACATTGACTGCTGAGGTGTATGCATTTCTCTACTTTTGCAAACAGAAGATTTCCTTCTGCATTTCTTAGACATTGATGTCACTACTGAATCTTGCCAGAGTCTGAAGAATGGAACTTATTATTTTATTGCTATCTCTCTGTTCTTCAAACTGGTATCTGCTCACCCTGCTTGGTTAAAGCTCATAACTTCCCTGTGAGGAAGGAGAGAATCAACTTCATTTTTCAAGGAGGATACCTGAGTTTCAGAGACTGACCTACCTAAGGTCACACAGTATGACAAAAGTAGGTATAGCAGCAGATCCAGACCACTTGATGCTCAGACATGTGTTGGAACAGTTAAACTTCTTCCCTAGGGGCAAGAACTGGACTCATAGCTGTAGAATATCCTATTTTACCATGGGCCAAATTGACACAGAAATATTTTCAGAGAAAATTCATATTTAATGAATTAGTAAAAAGAAAAAACTGCTTTTAAAATAGCTTCTGCTTCCAATTATAGTAGGAGAGGAAGAAGATACATTAGCTTCTTTTGCAAAATTCCATTTTCCTTTAGTTTGAACCACAACAGAATTCAGATCCTGCAGGAATACAGCAAGACACTAGGCATGTCTTATTTATACAGCATTTATTATATTCTTTTAAAATACTTTTACAATTCATAACCATCTGTTTCCAAACAGAATCCACACAGAATGCAAGTACAGTTATTTAGAAAAATGTATGTGCTTTCTAGCTTTCACTGGTCTTACAGGCAAAAAATAATTGGATAAAAATACCTCCCAATTTGATTAGTACAAAATTATATTCTATTTATATTCTGTCATTCAGAAGAACACACGGAAATATGGCTCACCATCAGACACAGATGAGTGTTATTTCTGACAGTCCAAATATTTTGGTGAAATATAATACCTTTTCTTTTATTTTTTTTTTGTAAGGCTGTGTGGAAATATTATCAGTATGACTACCAGGATGCTATTCTGATATTCAAAACTCCAGGGGATAAAATTCATCCTTAATACATACTCTGAGGCTTCGGTGGGTGGGGACAAAGCAAACATGATGGGTCACACTCAAAACACACGTCTTATTTAACTTCAAGAGTCTAAAATGTATTCATCCGTATTTAAGCTCACTCTCTAACCTCTCCATAGAGTCCACTGAGAAACTTCCCAGCAGCCATTTCTGCCACCCTTTTCTCCCCATTGACTATAAAAAAAAAAAAAAAAAAAAAAAGCCTAAACCTAAAGTCTTGGATGAATGGAGAAGGTGCTGGCACAACCCTTGCTCCCAATGTAGCCGGTGGCTCAGGCTGCTCGTTGGGTGATCTGCGAGTTCCCACAGGTCACGTTTGCCACAGGAGGAAGCCAGCTGGACACGGACTGATTTTCTGTGGGCTGGAAAAGAGGGGATGGATTGTGCAATTGGTGTCAGTGATGATGAGAATTAGGCTGTGACACAGGAAGGAACACGCAAATGAGGACTCATCCCAGGAAGGTTATGCAGTCACCCAGGGGATCATCGGTCACCGAATGTTGTGATCATGAGAGACAAAAAAAAAAAAAATCGGGGGGAGCTGCTGGGGACTGTGACGGGCTCCTCTGTTTGGAAAGCAGCGGCACCAAGGTTTTGTTCCTCTAGCACTCACCACTGAGCAGGCAAAGCGAAGAGAAGGAGCCTCACAAATTCTGAGCAGCCTTGCTTCTCTGCCCATCTGTGTCCTCTCCTCCTAACCTCTCTGGGTATTTCCATTTTGCTGTTTGCAAGCACTGATTTCTTGATTTCTCTTTCTCCACTCTCAGTTATATCAACATCTAGCATCTCTGACTTTTCAGTCTCTCTGCATCTTCTTCCCCAACCTAGATTTGACCTCTTTCTGCAAAACAACAGTTTGTTCATAAAATGTTTTCTTCCTAAGCCAGTTCCTTATTTAGGCAGCTGCTTTTCTCTTTCTGTCTCTTTTCCATGCTAAAAAAAAAAAAAGGTCACAGACTCTGTGCAAACGCAGAAATCTTCACAGTTCTGCTTTTTACTTTCAAGTCTAGCAGTGCTTCCTCCAGCAAAGAGAGAAACTCCAGAGCCTCCCACTCCTGTGGGATCACCCAGTTTACCCAACAGATCTTACAGTCCTTTTATTTGGGGTGAAAATTGGACTCCTATCTTGAGAAACTTTGATTCCTTCCCCCCAAAAGTGATCACTTCAGATCAGTGCTATGAAGCTACGATTTCCTCACGAGGTTGCAAACACCCCTACTGAGATGGGGTGACACTTCAGGCAAGCAGGAAAGAGAACAAAAAAACAGTTAAAAATAAAAAGTCCCTGGAAGACCGCTCAGATTTTTAGACATCCTTAATTTGAGTCCTTAATCTCTTTTCCCAGGCTGAAAAATCCCCCAAGTGAGAACTGTGTCTCAGACATCAAAACTCAGCCTCACTGAAAGTCTTGAAGAAAGCCAAAGGCTGCAGAAATGGGAGCCGTAGCGTGGCCAGAAATTACATTCGGTCTCCTTCTGAATGCCCTTTGCCACACCACAGACACCACAGCCTGTGCCAGCAGTACGTGTTTTGGCAAAAATAGAATAATTCCTGCAAAACAGATGCTAAATATACTCCTCAGCTAACAAAAGAGTGCTATCAGCACGTGTCGAAGTGACGAAGAGGGAAGGCATCAGGAAACGGCACTGAGCGCCGCGGCGTTCTTCACGGGTAATTGGACAGACAGAGCCCAGGCTTGGGGCTGTATCCTTAATTTTTAAAGTGGTGCATGGAGAATTAGGCATTAAGAGGAATGGGAGTCATCATGGAGCAAAACAGAAAGCCTAATGTACCACTATGAAAATGTAAGTTTAAATACGGTAGCAGCCAGCAGAGAGCTAATTAGGTGCACTTCTGGCCTTATCCAAAAACTCCGTGCCGTTAAAAGCAATCTCCTGGTGAAAAAGAATGCCTGCCTCATATTAAGCTGTTTAAACGGTGTACTGCAATTATGCTTACAGATGTTTTAAGAATACATATGTGGGAAACTACAGGTCTTTAATTATAGGTAGGCCTGCGGACGGTGCACTTTGCTCCGCTGCAAACGAGCCTGAACTGACCCGGGAGCGACCTTGGAAAGTCTGGCAAAGACACAAGCTGCTTTCCTTCCAGGATCTGAAATTAGTCGCAGTGGCGATGACCTCTCTGAAGGCACTTCCTTGCTCCAGCACAACAGTAGGCCGTTGTACCTCCAGTTACAACTCTGCACTCGGTTATCATGCCGCTTTTTACTGAATCTTCATTTCCATTAGCCTGGCTCAAGAAAAGACAAGACCAAAAAGCACTCTGAAATGATGAATTTCCCCTCTCCCAGGGTAGCCATGTGACCCACAGATGTGGCTGACACCCTTTTATTTTGCAGAGAAAGAGTCCAACATCCCGGTACTGCTTTTGACCCTACCATTGTTTTTCCTATTAACCTACCAGCCCTGTGGGGAGAGAATCTTTTAGGCTGTAAAATTGTACAGCTCCTCTTTGTTGCGACGCTGCAAAGCAAGAGAGAGGGAAAAAAAAAAAAAATTCAGTGGATTTCAGAAAGATGGGCAAACTGAAGTGGACAGGTTAAAGATGGTGTTCGCCGGACGGCTGGAAGCTGGCTGGTTTTGTGAGTTTTGTGTTTTTATTTTTTCCGAGGTGGTAAAAGCCCTGTCCAAGGACCAGTTAGCCAGGCTGCACTAGGGAAGAGGAGGTAAAATTAGTATCCTGCTCACAGGGCAGCATGTATAGGCGATAAGTGTGACATGAGAGGATTTCATACCTATTGAGAAATCATCTAGCAGGTCGCCATGTCAACAAGGGAAGGAATAGTGACAGCTTACAGCGATGGGCCTGCCGCAAACCCATCGCAGAGCAACGGCGGTTGGGGGAAGCTGTCACAGCGGCCTCCCCTTCTTTTATTCAAAGAAAGTAGGCTAATAAACAGGAAGGAGGTGCATGTGGAGACACCACAGTAGATGGAAAGAAAAGGGAGAAAAGGTTAAAGGATGGTTAACAAATTTAAATGTGAGTGTTTCCAGGCTCTCTTGGAACTGGATGAAAGGCCCTGATCTCCTCCAGGCTATTCTCAGTGTTTTTCGTTCAGGGCTGAGAGCAGCATTATGTAAAATATGCTTTCCTGCAACAATTTCACTGTTTCACCGTTTCCTGACCTTAAAAAGCAGAATAATTTAACTATTTCAACTGGTTGGCCATAGTGACGTCTGCTGATAACTTTGAGCTAAGGCCCATTTAAGCACAGTCCATGTCTCTGTTGCTCATACGCTCAGAAATAAAAAATCAATGTCTAAGCACCTCTGGTTCACTCCATATTTCATTTTTTTTCTTTTTATGGTTAATGTTGCTAATAATTTCAATCCTTTTTTTTTTTCTTTCTAAATACTTTGCTCTTTTGTGTTGTCTACCCAGCAGCAAAGACTTGAGAGAAAAAACTCACTACTGCTAGCATAGCTAAATCTTGGAAGTACAAAACACAAATAATTTCCAACCCAAATGAAGTTTTGAAAAGGACCCTTAAGTAATGCATAATCAGAGTAGCCCTGTCTTTCAGTAGGCTGGGTTGTGTCCAGTGACAAAATACACTTCTCAGTGTGAATCTTCTGTATTTCTCACACTGTTTTTTTAATATTTGAATATATGCAGTACTTGTCCTAGACTACTGTACGCAGACATGAACTTTTTAATTCATAGGAAGAGATTCCCTACACTTTGCTTTAAACTGAGAAAAGTTAACTTATTTAACCTGACAATTTTAGTTCTCTCACTTCCTTGAACTACAGCTGACATGAGAAAATTATACATGTGAATCATGGAAGCGACTGTGGGGTGGAGACCTGCATTTGCTCTTCTGCTTCTGCAGAAAATGACAACTACCGTGGAAAACCTGTTAAAGGACAAAGGCATTTGGGATGATATTCTTTGGGATATCACAGCACTCATGAGTGAGACTGGGTTGCATATGAAAACTAAGAAATAATTGGGCATTTTAACTACCATACTTTGTCTTTTAAAGCAAGATTTTATCTTTTAAGTTCAGATTTCCTGTGGATTTCCATTATAAATAGATCTCTCTCTTTCTCTGCATCTTGTAGTTCCGACTACAAGAATTTGTAAATAACTCATGAGTTTTACATCTAGTGTTACCATGAACCATAACTAGATTTTTTTCCTGTACCTGGATAACAACAAAGATTTGGAAAAAAACCCCACATCATTATGTGCCTAAAGTCTTTTCCATGCAGGAAGATGCTGTAATGCCAGCTCTGCTCATTAAAATGTCTATTAACTTATTTAACAGACACACTAAAAGCATTGGCTATAACAGGGTAACTAAGAATTCCTTGGCAGACAGTGCTCCCCAGCATTTACCTGCCTTGGCACCAGAAGACATGTTCAGAAACTTTATATGTCCGAGATTTTATGATCACAAAATCATCTACAGACATCTATAAAAGTAATGACCCAATTGCATGTATCTGCCGTACAAACCCATCTTTTTTAAAGCAGCGATGAACTGGAGAATTGTTCGAGTCATGCTCCCAGTGTAGACTCAAGAGCAGAATTTAGAAGATTTTTATGCTTTATTGGAGGCTTCTCCTTAGCCTACTTATGCTTAAGAGAAGGCGATTCTCCTACCCGGGAACGTAGTAGGCAGTTCTTCAGCAGTTCACCCCACATGTGGCTTTCTGAATTTTGGATTGGAATGTAAGTAAGAACTATCCTGTAATGAAAAGTCTAGTCTGGACACCTCATCAAAATCAAGGAGTTCGTCCTATGGGAGTTTTAAATTCAACTCCATCTGTAATTTTCTCTCCAAATCTGCAAGCTCATGGGTTATGAAATGGCAGAATCATAAAATGCCTGCAGGTTTTCAAGCTTCAACCTGTGTTTTTCAGAACCACGTAATTTCTGTTTATTCTCACACTGATTTTTGTGTAACTTTGAAGCTTCTAGTTTCCAGAGGCACTGGGAAAAGCCTTGTGCCTAACAATTGGAGTTTGCTATCAAATGAGATATGGGAGCTAGAGATTCAATGGAAACTTCAGAGCTGAGACACATCCTACAGATACCACCTCCAACTGGATTTTGCCTGGAGTTTCTTCCCTTCCCCACTTGAATGCAGGCTGCAACCAACTGGAGAAGACAAAATGAGGAGTACAGCCAGATTATGCAATAGAGCTATTACATTTCTGTTAGTTTTGTATAAACCTATCCCTCTTCAGTTAAACAGATTCCCTTCTCCTTGTCTTCATCATCATCTTGGTAGTTAGCCACGGTATTTTAGCCACGATGGTCTAAGGTTCAACTGAGCTAATGGCCTTTAGAGGGAGAGGGTTTATCTTTTATTGGATTACTGTAAAAGAACAGATAAGTACCCAAGCACGCAAGTCCAAATGTTCAGAAAGGAACTGCTTATTGAAAAGCTTGCCCTTTCTCTCCAACTGTGTCAGTTTGTCTCATAAAAGCATTTTTCCTTGCAAAACTTGCCATGGCCACCCCTGAAATGCTACACAGAAGTCAGGGAACAACAGGCTGGATTCCCAGTCAGGAGAGGCTCATGGACAATTTTTGAAGAGCTGAAACACCAGCCACAAAAATGAATTACACGTAGGTGTCACGGACTCAGATAGGAGCAGGTCTGGGTTTTTTGGCTGCAGACACTCAAGGCCATTCCTTGGCAGTGTTACAGGAGCAATATTTACACAAGGATAAAGCACAGCTTTGTCAAAGCATTTGCACAAATTAAAAACTTTGTTTTTCCTTGCTGTTATTTATAATAGCAGTCTGAAAAAAAAACAACCCAAAGTTGCTTTCCCTCTGAAGGAATTTTAATTGGTTTTCATGGCAGGGCCGAGTGACACTGTGGGTCCTTTCTCATGGACACGGGTCCTGGGTTTCTTCCTCAGACACAAGGAAAGTAGCTTGTTACAAGTTTTATCAGAGGAAAAGCAACACTAAAGAGTGGTAAATTCTGAGACGTGGCATACTTTACTCTCTTTCTCCAACTAGTTAAACAGCGTCCTTGCCACCTCCATGTTAGCCCAGTCCCTCACACATTTTTTCAGACCTATGACTGAAGATGCTCCTTGGATAGATATGCGATAAGCTCCTTGGTATCGCACTTCTCAACAGGTACATCAGCTCCCTGAAGATCTTACTCAAATATTTACGCAGCTCTCTCATGGGCAGCATGGAGTTGGAGGTGACTGTGAATTTGCCCCAGTATCCCAGTATAATTACGTCAGGTGGTTCCAGTCCAGCCCTTTCACTGCTAAGGGGAGCCTGCTGCAATATATATCCACCTGAGCTTTGCTTTTTGAATATTGAAATAGAAATGCTTTGAAATGCATAGGTTATGCCTCATGTGAACTGTGAGAATGAGGAGGAAAAGGAAAGTATTTTTTCATCTTATTGGGAATTCTGTATTGGTAGTGAGGAGCGGGGGCTTTAATACAAGGGATTTCTGCTGAGTGATCTGTCTTTGCTGAGCTGGGGAACAAGCCATTTTTCACCCATAATATGAAACAAACTTACTTTGGCTTCAGGCTGCTCCTTGAATGCATGATAATGTAGATAAAGACTTCTTGGATTTAACTTCATCTTTAAAAGAAAAAGGAAATGTCTGTATTTAAAATCTGTGGTCACATATAGACCCTGGTAAGGTCTGTTGATGCTGAACACTTTGCTGGCGGCTGCTCGATACACGGGAGATAGATACACTCTAGGTACCAAAGAGCAGAAAAATAACAACGAACCACTAAGTTAACTCTCCTGATTGCTCTAGAAATGAACACGAGAGAGAGATACTACACATTGCCGAAATGAATGATCCCATAGACCTCTCACTCCGAGAAATAAATTTGTATACCTGCATAGGCTCATAATGGATGAAAATAGGATATTATTTTCAGATGTCTTGGTAGCTGATTAGAGCTATTTAGAAAATAGCAGTTTAATTTTGTAGGCAAATGCTGGAATTTCTTAATTTCTTCTCATTTCAATGGGAATACAATGTTAACATTTGCTGATACAATAATAATCAAGAAACAATACTGTAGTGCTATAGTAAAAAAGAAACAAAAACCAAAGAAACAATGAAGCTAACATCTTAGTGAAATGAAATCTTGACAGTCTCATTAGGAAACTAGAAAATGTAGTGAAAATTGATATGTCACCTCAAACATTCTGCTGCTGTGAAGCTGCACTTCCCCACGTCCTGCTCCGTGTCTGTCTTAGCAAGGGCTGTGATGGCCACAATACACAGGGTCGCAGCCGTGTCCTGCAGCTTGCTTTTCTCACGCATTGACAGCGTTTTCAGAGAATTTTCCAAGAATACTGTTGAACGTGCTGGTATCTAAAGCCCTTGTGTCATGATTCCCAGTGCAAGAACAGACTGTTTGATACTGCAGGCAGATGTCCCTTGTTTCTGCCCCAGCAGCACAGGGGGAGGGGTATGATACACATTAAGCTTTAACCTGACATGTTCTGGGGGTGACAAAGCGTATTTTGGGGAATCTACGATGTCTATCTTTCTAATCCCAGCCTCATTCCCTCTGTTCCAAACGCAACTTGGTCTGGATTTGATCTTGGTACTCAAATTCTCCCACTCACCCTTGCAATGAAGAAGTGGTAGAAATTGTGGGAAATGTTAGGGCATAAAGTCTGGTATAGATGAAGGTGAAGCAGGTCCCAGAAAGTCCATTTTGCTCCAGAGCTCTTTTAAGTGAAAAGCTTCATACATTTATTCTTGCTGACAGTGTTAGAAATGTATGAGGCCGCCAAAAACACCCTCAGATGCAATGTTGTGTCTGTCACCATGTTGGTGGAGTTTAGATACGATTGAGAAAAAGAATTTGTTTCCTTGGTAGCAGAAAATTGCTTATTTTACAAGGTGCCATGGAGAGTGTTATCTACTCGGGATTTATAGGGTAGAGGCTTTAATAATGCATTTCAGCAGGAAAGGAATATTTGTTTTATGACACATTTCCCAGGGTGATGGTTGGCTTTTAGATGCACTGCACCTTGAAAATTAATAACGCACCTATCAGAGAGCTGTGATATCCCTTGCCCCGAGGGCAGGTAGCATTCGCAAAGGAGTTGGAGCTCAAACGGTTCCCAAGATGTGGGGCAGCTGGGATGCAGAGGCACCTCGGCTGCTGGGCATCCTGGTGGGACAATGTCCGGAGCACTGACGCATTCGATGTCGCTCATTATTTTGGGCAGCACCCCTTTGTGTGGAAATGCCATTAGCGACAGCAGTGGTGTTGAAGCCGTAAAAAGCTATTCCTGAAAGATAATACTGGGACCTGGTCCTGGGAAACATTACTTGCTGACATCTGGTCAGTGGTGAGACAGCGTGAGTCTCTGAACCAAATTCAACGTGGATAAAAACAGTGCTGTTGCTTTTGCATTATAAGTTGGAGGATCAGCAAACGTAACGTAACGCGCAGCTCTGCCAGCTGAGTGGAACCAACACCGCAGACCGCGTGGTGAGGAAGGCAGGTTGCGTGAGAAACAGCTAACAGGAGGATCGCGTCGAGTAGGTGCAGAGAGTTATTTGTCGCTTAATGAAAAGCCTCTTGAGGTTGAAAATTTACAGTCCTTTCACAGTTCAGTTTCGTTGGTGTACGGAGTAAAAATAGCAGTGAGTAGAGCGCACTGATGTTGCGATGCATGGAGAAGGTAGCACAGACCTCGAAGAGCAACGACACAAAATTAAATTGACAAGGGAAGGCAGGCTGAGAACACGAGCCAGGAAAGGTCAGCTAGGGCATAGTATGGCTGTAGTAATTAGGCCACTAATTAGAGTCTTAAGGGCAGGCTGGGGAAGGAAGAACGCTTTACAGTTGAAAAAGGAATAAAAAGTTCCTAGCACAGCATCAGACAGGCATTGCCGTTTCCCTTCAGACCAATCTGCCTCATGATCGCCACGACGAGCCAAGTCCCAGTTGAGATGAGAAGGGGTCTGAGCAGCTGGCGGGGAGGCACGAGGACCCTGTGCCAGAAATAGGCACAGTTTCTTCACCGCAGAGACACTGAAGTTTAGAGAAGAACCCACTGCGAGTCCTTCTCCACCCTCCCTGGGGGAAAGCCCTCAGTCAAACAAGCAGGATTAAAGCTGGATTTTGGTGAACGAGGGGTAGGAATGGAGGGGTTCAACACAGGAATCATCGCTTGCAAGCCAGAATGCACTGCTGGCTCTTTGCAGCATGTAGGTAACCAGAGTAAGGTAAATTAAAAAGTCTGAAAATGTTCCCTAGAGAAAAAACAGGTCCCCAGTGAGTTCAAGGAGCTGAATTTCTGTCATACAAACACTGCAACTTGATTTTCTGGGGTGACTGGAGTCCCTGCAGAACCACACACTGCATTGACCTGAGCTTGGCTTCACCCTGACCCCCTCCTCTTGGTCAAATTTAAAAATCACACTCATTTAATCTTATTTTTCCAGGGCTGAGAGATCAATAGTGTAGTCACACACAAACATAATCCAAATCTTCTTTCTGTACTGCTTTAGTCGTTATCACAAAAAGGAACTGAAAATAACTTTAACAAAATATTGTTGATTCTGTCGGGATGGATCAAAGCTAAATGTGCAATATGAAGAGAAGAGAGAATTCAAATAGTAAGGAAAAAGCAAAGGCATCTGGGACATAAAATAAATGTGTCATTTTAGCTGTGGTTCTTTCACCTCTATGTTTTATCATATTCACGTTTGTATTTGAAGTAACATCTCTGATATAAATTAAACATAGTACCTGCAATAGGAAAAAGCTGCTGAGAATCTTAAAAGTAAAGTCAGTATACTTTAGAAGATATTTAGCGGAACAATTTTTTCAAGGTACATATGAAAATGGAATCGATGGCGGTGCGGGAACTGATGGAAGCTATGATTTAAAAGGGTCGAGTCCCTTCCCTCGGGCTGACCCTATCCCAACATCGTATCCCATCTCAGGTGCAGCCTGAGGAGCGTTTGCTGTCCCTTTTCTTCCTAGCTCTATATCCCAACCAGACTCCATATGCCAGGATACCCGTCCCTCTCCTCGTCTTCCAGAGCAGAAATGTGACTGAGCACAGGCATTATATTCTCTGCAAGCACAGGGCAGCACCCGGGCAGGAGGGTATGAAATGCAGCACCCCAATGCCCATCTCTGGTGGTCTGGGACATCAGATTTCCTCCTGTGATAAGAGCATTACAAAAATTACTGAAAATAAAGATTTACGGGTATGTGAGATCGTATTCAAGTCAATACTTGAACATTGGTCCACTCTATCCATAAATAAAATCAGTGAACTGCGCTGGGCCAACCTCACAGGAGGAAAACTGAACCTAATGAGCATTTCACTCTCCTGCAATGGTATTTCATATCTCTGTACACCCTGAAAATAGAGCTCGGAGTCCAGGCACACACTGCCTTGACCATACAGCCCACATACATCATGGAAAATCTTATCCCAGAGTTGATCATCCTCAACATCCAGAGCCATTGGGGAAGAATCTTTTTATGGACGGTCATCGGAAAGAGCACAAAGCCTTCAACTCCACTGAAAAGGGTTCACCATAGAAAAATTACACTCCGAAAAAGAAAAGAAACTTGACAGTGGAGCTTCTCTGGTAGTATCCTGAGAATTCAGTTACTTTGGTCAGAGATTGCATCAAATTCAATTAAGACCATATATGTCACTAACTTTTTTTCCCTTTTTTTTTTTTTTTTTTTTTTTGCCAACATTGAGCTGAAAAAGGGAAGACTTTGAAAAAGGGAGAGGACTTTCGGAGTAGGTAATAACCCAGCTGCAGTGCAGCGTGTGCAAGAGGGTGCTGGCCCAGAAAGTTTGGCAGAGGTCACCTTTTCAGCTCTCCAACAGCAGAAAGCACCAGGAGCCATTTCTCAGCCAGTGAGCGGTTTAAAAGAAAATATAGATTGTCATTTTTCACACAGCAACACTTGCCAGGCTCAGCTGCAGCCCGGCAGTGGGACTTCTTGTTGCCTAAGAAAGTCTCCAGCCGAGCCGCAGGGAACACAGCGTACGGGCGGAAAGGACGGCTCTTTGTTTTCCTCTGCTTTCGGATCACTCTGCCTTCACATGGCGGCCTGGGTAAATAGCTGAGCATGAAGCTGACCACTTTTTCTCCTGGAAAAAAAAAAAAAAAAAAGAGGAATAAAATGTTGATTACAGTATTGGAAATAGGAGGATGTGCCAGTAGCAAGAGGAAGAGGAGCACCCAATTTGGCCGGGGCAGTGCTCTGGAAGGCTGGATGGGAGCCACCAGCAAGCAGAAGAGCAGAGCAGGCAGCATCCTGCTGCAGCCCCTGGGGAGGAAACCCTCGCCGGGATGAAACCCTCGCCAGGACGAAACCCTCACTGGGACAACCGGAAAGGCTCGACAAACACAAAGTGTTTGGGACTAAAGCAACTATTGCAACTTGGGATGGAAATGCTAATATTTTAATCAATGGTGTCACATCAGTTATGGATCATTTGTCATTTCCTTGAAGGAAGTGGGAAGCGGAGAGAGATGGGGAATTCTGTCTTGCAACTGACCTCCCACCTTCAATAAATGTGCAGGGAGGGCAAAGGGAGTTCACAACACTGGTGACTGCCAAGTGCCTTCTGACGTTCACCATTCAATATTTTTATGTTATTTGCAGGTAGTAATTCTCAGCAGAAGCTTAATTAAGCACAAACAGCAAGGCAGCTTCTTGCTAAAAGAGCAGCCAATAATCCTTTTCTAGAAACAGATCCCTCCAGCTCTCACTGAGGATAAACACTCAGAGCACTTGCAAATTCTGATAAGTGACTTCAAGCCTGCATTGTTATCTTGCTTTTTTTTATATGGTGAAGTTGTTGGGAGGAATAAAGAGAGCCGGAAATCTTTATTATTCTTCCTAAGGGATTCATTGCATTCTACTTTGCAATGCTTCATCATACTACCAATTTTCACTGTACATGCTTTTAATAAATACTTATTGTTCTAAAGATAATAACACTCTTATCACATTAATGACTTTGCAGTAGTGTAAATGAAAATGAATATTAATAAAGTTAACAGTAACCTTGATACAGTAGAACACTGATAACTAGGAAATTTTCTCAGTGTTTTACAGTAGAAGAAGGCTTTCTTTTCTGTTTTTTTCTCTGCCGGCGTTGGAAAGGAAAGCATGTGAGAGAGAAATTTAGATGTTTGTGAAAAAGGCTCAATGACTTTTTCCTATTATAGATCACGCAGTCTGCTTTATTAAAAATATCCTCTCAGCCCCAACTCCTCCCTGAGGTATTTCTGCTGCCTACCAGCACTGCAGCGGATGAATGAAGACACCATATGGGCACTTGTCTTCCAGCACGTATATAGGTCTTTTGGGGTTCCGCATGGATCCCAGCATATGGGTCAGACTGACATTTCTTTTTTTGATCCAGGAGAACAAAAAAAAAAGCAATGGTGCTACAGCAGCCTTTCTAGGCAGTTCTGCATTTTCTCATCTGAACAGCTTTCCTTTTACACCGTTTTTCCCCACGGATCGTACACCAGCTGAGCTTGTAGCAGCCTTAGCTGCAGCCAGGACACAGCAGACCAGCTTCACCGCTGATTTGATGGGGCTGACTGGGCTAGCATGTGATTTTGTTCTCGCATCCTAAACTGAACCAAAGCCAGAGGTTGCGTCCCAGGACAGTCCTGCGCCCAGGGAGCTGCGAGTTTCCAGGAAGGTGCAGACATCCTGTCCGCGGGTGATCTGCAAGCGCATGGTCAGTCCGGGCGGCTCGAGGCACATCAGACCTCCCGCATGTTGCCGGCCCACTGGGGCAAGGCAAGAGCAGCTGGCCTGGCATGGGCCAGAAAGACCGGCGTGGTGTGAACAAGCTGTACATTTGATCTCCAGTACTCCAGTCCACCATCCCTGGAGGTGTTCAAAGAACGTGTAGACGTGGCACTCCAAGATATGGTTTAGTGGGCATGGAGGTGTTGGGTTGACGGTTGGACTTGATGATCTTGGAGGTCTTTTCCAACCTTAAGATTCTATGATTCTACTGTGGGAGACATATCAAACATTTCCAGAGGTCTCGCTGTTGGGTATGAACCACTGGAAATCCTGGACAAGTGGACAAAATCCTGACATCACAGCCTACCAGAGAAGAAAAGTTTGTGGAAGCAAATGCATCGTGGAACTCATTTAATAAATGATCCAACCACACAGAAGTTTGCTCCCTCTTATATTGCATCACTTCGCATTTTAAAAAAAAAGTGTCACCTCCAAGTAAATAATCAAATATGGGGATTTTTGCATCCCTGTATATTTCCCAAGCATTTTTCTTCATTTATATGTAGGCTACCTTTCAGATTAGGAGCACATGAAACTGAGCACTGAAGATGCTACACAATTTTACTACAGCATGTCTTGTGCTGACCTAAAAACCGATTGATACCGGTAGTTGTATGTTCTACAATAGAAAGAATCATAGAATCATAGAATCTTAAGGTTGGAAAAGACCTCCAAGATCATCGAGTCCAACCAACAACCCAATACCACCATGCCTACTGAACCATGACCTGAAGTAAAACATCTACACATTTTTTTAACAGCTCCAGGGATGGTGACTCCACCACTTCCCTGGGCAGCCTGTTCCAGTGGCTGACCACTCTTTCAGTAAAGAAGTTTTTCCTAATAATCTATTCCGAACAAAAAGCTCTAAAACATGCGGTACTTTGTTAATCTAACATAAGAGCTATGCCAATTTGCTGAAAGTGCAGTCAGAGGAAATAAGGATATTGCAAGATTTTGAACACTAATCATAGAGATTTTAAATTTAAAACCCAAGGCTTTACATAAGGTTAAGCCTTGAGATTTTTAAGTCCACAAAATCTGATAATTTTAAAGTTGTTGTCTTTACTCTGCTGAACCCTGTCACATTGCTCATTTGCTCTTATAGTTTATGGACATTTTTACACAATAAGACATAAATTTAACAGAATAAACAGTGATGTAAGAAGCTACAGATGGCAACTGCAGAGCAGGCAAGCATTGGTTCTGATAGTGAATTTAACGTCAAGGTTTCCTGGTTTAGCAGATGGCAGATCTCAAGCCTAACATTGCATTAATGTAACTTTATTGAGTGCAATCTTCTGGTCGAGGGAAGCATGTGGTCAAATGCACAGAGAATCTGCAGTAGCTGATGCTGCTGCATGACCCAAAACATTCACTGATAATAACATCTCAACAAAAAGTATGTATGTGCAGATACACAGCTCGTCTCCTATTTCCTTTCCAACTGGGAAAGATAGCTGGTAGGTTCCTTTCCAGTTTGGGGAAGGTAGCTGGGTATTACCTTGAGATGGAGGGTATCAGCAAACACCTGGAGACAGAAGTTATGAGACATTCGGAATGAAGAAGGATTTATTATACATGATAGCCTAGAATAATGTATTTCTCTATTTCTGACCGGGAGATGTGAAGAGGGTGGTGGATGTAAATAAGAAAATGTGGCTGTATCGCTGTGGGAACCTGCACTAACTCAGTCAATGACCCTTGGAAAGCTTAAGGAACTGTGAGAGAGCTTGACCTTGCCATCAACGTAGGCTTTTTTCCCCACACCCTTATGGCAGTGCAAGTAGAACTGGGTATAAATGAAATGTAGATGCATTTTATAGGAATATATAGATTCCAACATGCACATTCACCTCTCTACCTTGGCACTGCTAATCTCTCTTTTTCCACCACTCTGATTTATGACAGTCCTTAAAATGCAGACCAAGACCTCTCAGTAGTGTTCATGTCACTGTCATGTTTTCATTTTGTCTTGCTATTTTGATTTCAAGCAGTCAGAAGCCGGCAGCCACCGTCTTAAGCATAAAAGGGAATTGAATAAATTAGTAATAGCCAAAGGGTATTGCAGCAACCAGAGGTGTGAAGGAAGGTGGCTAGATTTCCAAACAGCGCAATTATATACGGCAATATAACCTTGGCGAGTTAATACAGCATCAATTGCCCACAACTAACATGATAATTTTACCATCCAGAAATACTCCAGGGAAATAAAGGTTTCTCATCATTGCCAGGAAAGCTGAATCATTAGCAAACAGAATGATGATGAAATGCAGAAAGTCTTGGTTCTTGAGCAAAGCACATTAGTTTCTGGGACATGAGGCTCATTTGTAATAGGGATCTAATTCATATAATCAACACAAAGACTAAACACCGAAGAGAAGATTTTCCAAAATAAAGATTGATTTCTGTGCCAGTCCTTCTACGTGACACACACTCACAAGTTGTGCTTTTGTGTCCAGGAGTGGATATTTAGATGCCTAAATATCCATTTGTGTATACCAATGGGCAGTTTGCCTGCGCAACTGGAAGAAAAGCCTTAGAAAGATGGCTTTTCCAAATCTGCGCTCCCCGGTGGTGCTTCTTGGCTCTGGCTTTGAGGAGAACTGGCTCGGTGTGCTTCTCCAGCCTCAGTGTTTCTGGGTAGAATTCACAAGCCATTGAAGTGATCCGTGGCACCAGTCCGAGCTCTTTGAATAAGGACGAGACTATCTTCCTGTCTCATCGGCTGTACAGTAATGCTTGACATTAATATTTCACTTTTCACCAGAGGTTCTCAAAGCTCTTTTCAAGCCTAATTAAGGTTCGCATCACACTTAAGAAGGAGACAGATATCCTAATGACAGGAAAAAGTGAGAACAAGAGAAGCGAAGGGACTTGCTCGATATCACACAGTGGCAGTTTTGAGACTGAAGTACAAAGATCTTGAGTCTGGGTAGTTTGCTCTAACCACTAATGAATAATAATGACCAACCATATTGATAATGAATAGCACTTTCACCAACCTTAATACATGTAAAGTGCTATTGAAATACTAATTAATTCACCCTCGCTGATCACCAGGGGTATTCATGGCCTTCATCCTGCAACCCACCCCACTTTGCGTATGCGGAAAACCACTGAGTTGATCAGACATTGCTCCACAGCGGAAAGCCGAGCATGGAGACGGTTGCAGGATGAGGTATGAAAGAGGATGCTCGCAGCGCCTGGCTTTCGGCATGTAACTGAAGTGCCTGATGTAGGGGTGCTTGAGCTGAGAACTTGTCTCCCTTTCTGCCAGCGGAGAGAAGCAGGCTCCATTAGAAGCCCATTCAAAGCGTCTGAATTAAAAGCTATTTCTCTCTGCTGAGCCTCTGAAGAGCCTAACATTAGAGGTCTCAAGCTAGACATGTGAACATTCTCCCTTAAGTGCTTATTATTATTCCCATTTTGCAGGTGGGTGAACTGGAAAGGACAGGGCTGTGCTAAATTAAGTGAGCTGCCTGCAGTGGTTAGGCTCCCTCTTTGCTCCCCCATAAAACCCCTGGAAATGCGTATGAGGGGGAAAAAAAAAAAAAGCAAAGCTGAATAAATCTCCAAGGAATATGTTTAGGTTGTAAAAATGCAGAGACGATATCGAACTATCTCAAAGTGCTCTTGGAATATATGGTGAGTCATGAGCACCGTACATTAAATGGTCAACACTTATTCAACAAAAGTAATTTTTCATGCGAGACCACAGGAGTCACAGGAATTGGCTTCGCCCCAAACTGCCTGATTCAGCAAGATATTACCCGTGTGCAGAAGCTCTGCTGTTATGTTTCAGCTTTTAGGCAGTGGGAGAGAGGAAGGAACCAGCATGAGGAGAAACTAAGAGATTCCTCACAGATTCAAGTATGGCAGTGCTTTAACTATATGAGTAGAAACTTATAAAAAAAAACCCCAAAACATTAAGAATAGATAATATATGTATGAAATTCATTCCTCCAATGCTATTTCTTCAGCTGGTATGATGGAGACTGAATTTTATCTCTCTGTTTTCTGCTGTCTCTGGTATTCTTCCTAAAGCCAAAATTCTGTTGGAACTATGGTAGTAATTAAAAATCAGAATATTAGAAAGTGTTTATCAGGTGGACTGGTCATTGCAAGTGGACTGGAAGAATGATTGCAAATTGAAATGACTTTGTAATGAAGCCTGAGTTAGCAAAAAAAAAAAAAA
>JAAGAY010148249.1:0-33813 GCA_011801015.1 Ardeotis arabs | reverse complement strand
CAAAAACAAACCAAAAACAAAACCAAAAGAGGAGGTGAAAGCTGCTCAGCCCTGGGGTCTGGGAGGCAGCAGCATCCGGGGCTCCTCTCGGCCAACGCCAACGGAGAAACTCGGCTTCCCAAACTCCGTTTCACACGTCTGCCCGCGAAAGGCAGCAACGAGTCCCAGTCCAAATCCCTTTTGGAGTTTTTAAAATTTTTTTCCTCCTCAGTTTTCTGCGTCACCTTTCCAATCTTGCCTTCGGCGAAGAGCCGCATGCCAGGAGTGCACGGGATTCCTGGGGCGAGGCAGGGGAGCTTGCCCTGGATTGCAGCAGCCAAGCTGGAACATTAGTTTTTTTTTTCCTGTCTATCATGCGTTTAGCCAAATTCTAGAGTTTCGACAGCTGGTTAGCAGGGTTTTAACCGCTTGAGCTGGAGATTTAGGAGCATCCTGCGTCGATAGGGTTGGGAACGGCTCTGCTGCCGTCTTCCTTATGGAGCCGGAGCTCTCCTTCCCTGGGAGCGCCGTTGGTGTATAAAATAATTGTAAATAAAATAATGAGAAAATGAAAAAATCATACTGTACCGTCACGCTGGGGTGGTGGCTGGTTCTTCGTCACGTCGCCTGCTCCGGGGCTGTCTGATGGGACCCGCTGGGCTAAATGGTGTTCTCCATCCACAGAGGAAGGGGACTTCTTGGCGCTGGACCTTGGCGGCACCAATTTCCGCGTCCTGAGAGTGAAGGTGTCCGACAACGGCCTGCAGAAGGTGGAAATGGAGAATCAGATCTACGCCATCCCCGAGGAGCTCATGCGAGGCAGCGGGGTGCAGGTGGGTTCAACGCCTTGCCCCCTCCGTCCCCTCTCTCCCTGGGGGAACCACCCGTCTTGGGGCTTTTCTCCTGCTTGAAGGGGGGGCTGGTGTCACCCCAAGACCCTGAGCTGTGCTATGGGGTCGGAGCTGCGTCCTCTCGCTGCCTCGCTCAGCGGGATGCGGGTGAATCCTGCCTTCCCTTGCCTGGAGCCGTTAATTCCTCACCCCAGGTGGTGGGCGAGGACCGGGGAGGTGCGGTGGGGGTGACAAGACCACCGGTCCCTCGAGCGGGCAGGGATGCAGGCGTTGCCCTGGCGCATCGCCTCGGTCCAGGCAGGGGCTCACTCTTTGCCTTTTTCTTTTTTTTTCCCCCCAGCTTTTCGACCACATCGCCGAGTGCTTGGCCAACTTCATGGACAAGCTGAAAATCAAAGACAAGAAGCTCCCCCTCGGGTTCACCTTCTCCTTCCCGTGCCACCAGACCAAGCTGGATGAGGTGAGTGACGGGCTCACCCCCTCCAAGCCCGGGACAGGGGCTGAGCTCTCGCTGGGGGCGACGGGTGTCCCACGCCAGTTTAGCCTGTGCTTTTAATTAGGCTCGTTGGGTTTGGTAGTGTGTAAGGTCTCGGTGCTGGTGGGAGCAGAGGACCTCTCCTGGGGTGTGCGGGGGTCTAGGAGGGGGATGTCTAACGCGCCGGTTGCACCGTGCATCCGTTCTGCATGATGCCTCTGTGGAAAGCGGCTCTTTCCCCTCTCGAGGAGAGCGGCTGCGGCGGGGAGAGCAGCGCCAGCCGCCCGCGGCCAAAGGCGGCCCAGACGTGCCGAGCATCACATCCCCCATTGCGCAGCCGGCGCGGGGAGAGAGGAGGGGGGGCTCACCCACCCCAGCTGCTCGCCCTGCCCCAGGCAGCCGGGAATCGAGGGCTGTCAGCTCCGCTCAGCCGTGCCGGCTCTCCGCCGGGAGCTGGTGACCTTGCTGGGAGACGAAGCATCTCGGCGAGCAGCGCCCAGCCGAGGCACGTGGCCCCGCTCCTGCCACCCACGGCCTCCGCCGGGCATTTGCTCTCGCAGCGGGGCTGATGCTTTCCTTGCCCTTATCTCACCCGGCTTCCCGGGCAGGATCGGAAAGGAGGGCGGCTCCATGGCACGCCGGCGATCCAGCACGTCCTCCCCAGGCGGGAACGCGGCGTTTTGTAGCGGGGAGATGGGGAGAGTCACGCTCTCGTGCCTCAGCGATTTAGCAGAAGTAATGAGGAAGAAGATTAACGCTTTCCTCGTGGCAGAAGCGAGGGCTGCAAAACAAAACAAAAAACAAAAAAAAAAAAAAAAGAAAAAAAAAAAAGGAGGTGGAAGGTGGGAGAGGAAGCATCTCTCCCCAGCGACCTCGTCCGGTTTGCGTCTCTCCGTGCCTCGGTTTCCCAGCTGCACGGCAGGACGGGCGTTTGCCTCGCTGAGGCATCTGGAGCTGGAGATTTCCAACGCAATCGCGTCCTTGCCCTCACCTGGGCTCAGCTCAGCCTCTGGCCCGTGACCGCACACACCCGCGCCTCGGGCTTGGGAACAGGTTTGGCTGCAGGGCTCCATAAAACCCAGTCATGGGAACCACGTTCCCTCCTGCCGGCAGTAGCAACGGGCCACTTGCGTGCTGTTCCGCGGCCATAAACTTTATCTGCACGGAGACGCGGAAACCCTTGTGATACGGCGGCTGGTAACGGGGAGGGACGCGCCTGCGGTGCTGCGTGTCCCTCAGCCCCATGGCCACCGGCCTGCTGGGTCCCAGCATTCCTTCCGGCTGTTTCTCCGCAGAGCATCCTCGTTACGTGGACGAAGGGGTTCAAGTGCAGCAGCGTGGAAGGGAAGGACGTGGTGTCGATGCTGCGCAGGTCCATCAAGAAAAGAGGGGTAAGAGGTTGGGCGGGTCCGTCGCCTCCTGGGACGGTGGGATGGGGCGTTCAGGGCTCTGCGCCGTGGCTCCCTCGCGGCAGCAGAGATGCTTTGGTGCATTTTGGCCGACTCCATCTGTCTCCTCTCACCTCAGGACTTCGACATCGACATCGTGGCCGTGGTGAACGACACCGTTGGGACCATGATGACCTGCGGCTACGACGATCATAACTGTGAAGTTGGCCTCATCGTCGGTGAGCTGGGGAGGAGAATTGGGGTCCATCTCTCTGTCAACTCCTGAAGGAGATCGTGATCCTTGCAGGCTTCAGGGTCTTTGGAGAGGGGGAAAAAAAGAAAGGGGATAGTGATGCTGGGAAACCAGCATTGCCCAACGTTTGTTTTCTTCCATCGTCGCGTTCTCACCACGTCCCCGTGCTCGGTTCAGGTACCGGTACCAACGCCTGCTACATGGAGGAGATGAGGCACATCGACCTGGTGGAAGGCGACGAAGGTCGGATGTGCATCAACATGGAGTGGGGGGCCTTCGGTGACGACGGCGTGCTCGACGACATCCGGACAGAGTTCGACCGCGAGATAGACATGGGCTCGCTCAACCCTGGCAAACAATTGTAAGCAGATTCTTGGCTTCAGCTCAGGCTGGGGTTTTGCTCGGCATTGTCCGTCCTCCCGTCGCGCTGGCATTAGTGGGGCCGAAGAGGTCGTTCCAGTTAACTGGGTCACCGCATCCTCTGCCCCGCCAGCGCACCGCTGCAAAGAGGGGCTGCATGACAAATTCAGGTTGCCGCACCCAACTGACCCAACCCAACGTCCGCTTCCCTCACGAGCCTGTCACTTGAATTTGGCGATTTCTGTTTCTCTCCCTGGCCAACGAAGGTATCGGCCAGCCAAGGCAAACACCACCACCTAATGTCCACAGCCAAGTCCTACAGATGTCCCGTTCCCCAGACGCCTTCTGGGCAGCCTGGGTGGGATTTGGGGGGTGGAGAGGGGTGGTCTCTGCAAACTGACAGCCCCCCTTCAAGTTCTCCTTGCAGACCAATGGTTACATCAACGTGGCTTTATTTTCTCAGTGGTGGGATCAGCTACTCCGGGAGGAGATTACCGAGATTGCGTTTGGGCCTGGGAGGCTGCCAAGTGTTTTTAAGGTCAGCCCGTGGCCTCCCGACGGCACACGCAGCCGGACAAACCCCCCCTCTGCTTCCCCCGGCGGCAGGTTTGAGAAGATGATCAGCGGGATGTACATGGGAGAGCTGGTCAGACTCATCCTGGTGAAGATGGCCAAGGAGGGGCTCCTGTTTGGAGGGAGGCTCACGCCGGATCTGCTCACTACCGGCCACTTTGAGACCCGATACGTCTCCGCTGTTGAGAAGTAAGTGGGATCCGGTTGGTTTTGTGGGGTCTCAGCCCGTCCCCTGACATCTGGGGATGAACACCACCCACCACAGGAGAAAAGCAGGAGACTGCCGGTGGCAAAAGTTGGATTTCCAGGCGTGATTTTTTTCTTTTCTTTGATGTGCAGGGAGAAGGAAGGGCTGCAGAAAGCCCACGAGATCCTCACCAGGCTGGGCCTGGAGCCGTCTCACGAAGACTGCATGGCCACCCACCGCATCTGCCAGATCGTCTCCACCCGCTCGGCCAACCTCTGCGGGGCCACCCTGGCAGCCGTGCTGCGGCGCATCAAGGAGAACAAGGGCGTGGAGCGCCTGCGGTCCACGGTCGGCGTGGATGGCTCCGTCTACAAGAAGCACCCTCAGTGAGTCCGTGAGGACAGGCAAAGGCCGGCGGGGTGGGAGGGCACAGATCCGTCCCTGCGGCAGCGAGTGGTGCTTGGCACAAGCAGCGCATTCCCAAACGTTCCCCTGGGCATCTCCGCTTGGGTCCTTGGTCGGTTACAACCCCAGAAGGTCACACCACGCGTGGTGGCACACTCAGGGCTTCTTTCCTCCCGCCTAGCTTTGCCCGGCGCCTCCACAAGACGGTGCGGAAGCTGCTGCCAGACTGCGAGATCCGTTTCGTCAGGTCGGAAGACGGGAGCGGCAAAGGGGCGGCCATGGTGACGGCGGTGGCCTACAGACTGGCTGCCCAGCACAAGGCACGGCAGAAGATTTTGGAGGCGCTCAAGCTGAGCCACGAGCAGCTCCTGGAGGTGAAGCAGAGGATGAGGATGGAGATAGAGAGGGGGCTGGGCAAGGAGACGCACGCAGAGGCCACGGTGAAAATGCTGCCCACCTACGTGTGCTCCACGCCGGACGGGACAGGTGAGGTACCGCGCGTGGAAGCCACCGATGTCCCGGGGGCCGGGGCCGGCGTCGCGGCTCCCAGCTCAGGGAAGGGCTGGGACCTTTGCCGTGGCCAGTTCCCTCTTTGTGGTGGGAGTGGCACAACGCTTTTTCACCTCCAGTACGATACTGGGAAAAGCGGCTGCGCCTCCAGGACGTTCTGCCCTTGACTTAACACAAAGCCCAGCTTTCCCGGCGGATTTTGCCGCCGCAGGTTTCTCACCACCATTGTCCTGGGTTGTGCTCCCGGTTCTGCCGGTGCCATGATCTCCCCCAGCCTGGGCCAAACCCCTCCACCCATCGCCTTCCTACCTGCACCCGCTTCTCCGTTCCCGCTGTGTCTTGGTTTCCGCTCCCTCTCCCAGACGAGGGCAGATTCAGTGCCACGGTCACCGTGTCCCTGGCCGGGATTTCCCTCCTAACGATCCTCTCTTGGCTTCCAGAAAAAGGAGATTTCCTCGCCCTGGACCTGGGAGGCACCAACTTCCGCGTGCTGCTGGTGCGCGTGAGGAGCGGGATGAGGCGCGGCGTGGAGATGCACAACAAGATCTACTCCATCCCGGTGGAGATCATGCAGGGGACGGGAGAGGAGGTGAGGCCGCGCAGCCGGAGGCGGGGAACCACGGGGCGGCAGCAGGAGCAGCCGGCAGCGGCGGGGTGACGGTGGGAGCTGGTTTTTGCCTCGCGCCGCTTGCCAGGGTGCAAAACCGGGAGGGAGGAGAAGGCTGGAGCTCTCCTGCCTCGAGACCGCGCTCTGCCCAAGGCTCTGGAGTTTGAGATGTGCTTGAGGAAGCCTGGAACCGCTTTTTAAGTTAGGAATTGTGCTGTTCCCAGACATCGCCAAGCCTCCCTCCATCCCACACACTCCACGGGGGCAGATAGGCACCATCCCGGTCTCCCAGCTGGAGAAACCACGACGCGGGTGGTGGGAGACACCTCTGGAGCCCAGTTTGCAGATGGAAAGAGTTTTGCGAACGGCTCCGGGCCGTGCTCGGGGACCGGGAGTATTTCTGGCAGACAAGCTCTGGGGATGCCTCGCGCAGGGACCGGATTCCCGTGTCACCCCGGGAAGCCTCCCTGCAAGCCCCTCCATCCCTCCCGGGCGCAGTGTGGGACCTGCGAGGGGGGAGTCATGCTGATAGGAGCGCGGTTTTGGTGCGGAAGAGGGGTAAAGAGGAGCTGTTTTGGGCTTGCTCACCTCACCCGGTGCAGCTGAGCTGTTCCTGCTCTGTTCAAAGCCCCGTTGGCTTGGGAATGGATCAACGTGGGTTCATGGAATGGTTTGGGTTGGAAGGGACCTTTAAAGGTCGCCCAGTCCAACACCCTACACCTCCAGTAGGTCAGGCGGGCGGCATCCAGCTGAGTTTCTTGCTGGGATGGTAACTTCTCCTTTTGGCTTTGCGCACCCAGCTCTTTGACCACATCGTCCACTGCATCGCCGACTTCCTGGAATACATGGGCATGAAGGGCGTATCGCTCCCGCTCGGATTCACCTTCTCCTTCCCTTGCCAGCAGACCAGTCTGGATGAGGTAACCCCAACCCAGCACGCGTCTCTGGGACCCAGGGCTGGCCAAAAAGCCGCTGGGGCAGCGCGGGGTTGCCGTCCCTCCGGCCCGGGGTGATTTACCGCGGCGTTTTTTCCCACAACAGGGGATTCTCCTGAAGTGGACAAAAGGTTTCAAGGCGACCGGCTGCGAAGGAGAAGACGTGGTGACCCTGCTGAAGGAGGCGATTCACAGGAGAGAGGTGAGCGTCCACGGAGCTGCCAGAAGCCGGCTGCTTGCTCCCACCTCCTGGCTGTCTTCAGCGTCTTTAATTGGCCTGTAAAGCAAATTAATGGGCTAGGCAGAGGGCTAATGAGTGTCTGAGTTTTAACAGCCACCCTTAGTCATCACTAGAGGTTGGATTTTCAGACCCCGGAGCTAAGGGCTGGGTTCGGGCCGGGGCTGGAGCAGGCTCGTCTCGCCGGGAGTTAAGGAAACGCCGCGCCTGCTCCCCTGGCGCGGACCACCCCAAGCTGCCACCCTGGGGGCCGTTTCGGGCAGGGCCGTGCCGGCTCCTCGGCAGTTGTGTCTTGAGGTCTGAGCGTGGGGCTGCTGCAGGTCCGTGGGGTCCCGCGCTCAGCGTATCGGTCGTTTCCCAGTCACAGCAGCAGACGTAGCGAGCTGCATCCTCTGGGAATAACCCGCCCCGCAATCCCGTCCCTCTGCAGGAATTCGACCTGGATGTGGTGGCGGTGGTAAACGACACAGTTGGCACCATGATGACCTGCGGGTACGAAGATCCGTACTGCGAAGTTGGGCTGATAGTCGGTGAGGACCGAAACTTTCTTACGGAGTTCCTCTGCCCGTGGTCCCAAACCTGCCCCCGCGGGGGCTCCCCGCTGCAGAGGGCGCCCGAGGGGTTTTGTCTTGCGTACGCGTCCCCCTTCTCCGGCAGCCCCGTTGAAAGACGCCTCTCTCTGCAGGCACGGGCAGCAACGCCTGCTACATGGAGGAGATGAGGAACGTGGAGCTGGTGGATGGGGAGGAGGGCAGGATGTGCGTCAACATGGAGTGGGGGGCGTTCGGTGACAACGGCTGCTTGGATGACATACGGACGGAGTTCGACTTGGCGGTGGACGAGCTGTCTCTCAACCCTGGGAAGCAGAGGTGCGCGGGGGCTTTTGTGGGGACCTGCGATGGGGCTGGGTGTCCAGGAACGGCTCCCTGCTGCCCCACTGGCCTCTCGGCAGATGATCAGGGGACGAGCCCGGTTTGGTGACGCGCTGATGTGTCCCTTGTCCCCTGCCCGTGCTGCTGGCCTTGCTCCATGGTGTCTGGCCAGGGGGTTGTGTCAAAGGCAGAGCCGCGATCCCGCTCCGGACCCAGCGTCCCGTCTGGTCCTGACATCCAGCCTTTCCTTCTCCTTCACAGGTTTGAGAAGATGATCAGCGGGATGTACCTGGGGGAGATCGTCCGAAACATCCTGATGGATTTCACCAAGCGAGGGCTGCTCTTCCGGGGACGGATCTCAGAGAGGCTGAAGACCAGAGGCATCTTTGAGACCAAGTTCCTGTCCCAAATTGAAAGGTGAGGTCCAACACCAGCTCTGGCCTTCCATGGCTTTGTCTGGAAACGGCCTCACTGATTGGGATGTGACATCTGAGCCACATCCAGGCCCGAGAGCTGAGGGTAGAGGGGAGCGGCAGAGACCCCCCCATCAGTGTCACCCCAGCTGCGAGTCCCCGGGCCCCACAGGCTGTAGATAAGAAAGGGGAAGCCACCCATGCAAGTTGGTCCATCTCCTAACGCCGCCTTGCCCTCGTGTCCTCCCCAGCGACTGCCTGGCCCTGCTCCAGGTCCGCTCCATCCTCCAGCACCTCGGCCTGGAGAGCACGTGCGACGACAGCATCATCGTGAAGGAGGTGTGCACGGTGGTGGCCCGGCGGGCGGCTCAGCTCTGCGGGGCTGGCATGGCAGCCGTGGTGGACAAGATCCGGGAGAACCGCGGGCTGGACTTCCTCAAGGTCACAGTCGGCGTGGACGGCACGCTCTACAAGCTGCACCCTCAGTGAGTTGTCCATGGTGGGCGGCGGATGGGCGGCTGTCCTCCACGGGGGCTCGCCCTGGGGCGTGAAAAAGCTTAGGGGGCAGCTGGAGAGGAGGTGTTTTAGGGTCTCCAGAGCTGCCAGTAGCTCACTGATACAAAGTCAGTCATGGCAGAGCAAGAGCCAGCTGCTCTCTGAAGGATGGGGTCCCGAGACAGGTAACAGCAGGGACCTTGCACCAGCCAGGCCCCGTCCTGCAGTAGCTGGAGCCAGGTTGACCCGGAGATAGTGACCAGGAGTCCAGGTCGTCAGGTGAAGTCTGGGGCATGAGGCAGGTCTGAACCAAGAAGCCAGTCTGTGATCTGGCTCAAGAAAACCTGCAGCCAAGCAGAAACACGACCGTGCCCAACCTGGAGGCTGGTGCTCCTGAGAGAAGTGGTCAGGGCTAAAGGCACAGGGCTGAGCTTAAATAGGGGCCCGTGGGTGGAGGGAGGGCTCTGGAGGTCCCCCCAGGTGGGGCTGGTCAGGGCGTTGAGGTTCGTTAGCACTCCCAGGGCTTGGTGGGACTGGAGAAGGGGCCGGGTTTGGTTCTGAGTGGGGGGAAGAACACGAGTATGGTTTTTTAACTGCGAGGCTGAAGCACGGAGAGTTACACTTCCCGATGCCTCCAGCCTGGAAGCGCTCTCCATCTCTGTGGCTGTAGCCACGTTTGAGACAGCGTTGAAGGCAGCGATGCAGACGGGCCTTCGGTGGTTGCTCAGCCCGCAGCAACTTAAATTGCATCTCTTCCTTCCCCTCCCTGTGACCCGCAGCTTCTCCGCTGTCATGCACGAGACGGTGAAGCAGCTGTCCCCGAAGTGCGAAGTGACCTTCCTCCAGTCGGAAGACGGCAGCGGCAAGGGCGCAGCGCTCATCACGGCGGTGGCCTGCCGGATCCGGGAGGCCGGCCAGCGGTAGAAGGAAGGAGGTTTGCCGAAGAGCTTGGTTTCAGCAAAACAGGACATTTCCCCCCGGTCCCTCCCGCCCGCCCCCGTACACACACACACGTGGCCTCCCCTCGCAAGCAGACTCTTAGCTTTACTTGTTCTCGTGAGATACCACCAGTGGGACTGGAGATGCTGTGTGCTTTGTGGAAAGAGTTGTCGTAGGAGTTCTCTTGCATGCCATAAAACTGCGTATCAAGTAAAGCTAAAAGTGTCTTCTGGCTGTCTACCTACATTTCCAGTTCGAGCTGGACCTGTTCCGCTCGCAGCCTCCGGCAAACGCCAGCTCTCCTCCCCACAGCCCCTGCCCGCTCTCACACCTCCCCCAGCCGCGGAAAAGAGGGCGCTCGCGTAACTGAGACACTGCATTGTCACTTTACAGTAACCAGTACCTGTTGATGTCCGTCGCAGTGGTAGCGTGTCCCTGCTGTAGCAAGCAAACCTCTCCAAGATTGGGCTAAAGACCTGCGTTAGTCTTTTACCCTGATCAAGGCTGTTTTATTTCCATGAAAGTCATGGTGACTCGTAAAGCACAGGGTGCAGAATTCCAGCCGCATGTTCTGGCTCTGCACTGGGAGGTACCGGGTATCTCCGTTGGTGAGCAATAACGAAGAACCTGCTGGGTCCGAGTTAGAGGAGCCCCTTTGACTGCCCAGCAGAGCACGTGCCTGGAAATAACTGGGGACTCAGGGTCTAATCCCATTATCCCATTTCCCGACCCCCTCCCACCCCCCAACAGCCTGTAGCAACGTGCCGTGTCTGTGTGGTTGTGTCCCACCCCTGGAAACCACTAGCACCCTTCCCTGCTGCACGCGCGGAACCGAGGACCCACCGCCACGACGGGGCGGTCTCTTCCCTGCAGATACACCCCCAAAAACGTCGTGGCCGTGCGTCTACACTTGGCGTGGTGAGTTTGGTTTGTTTTTCATCTGTGCAATAGTTCTGCGTCTTCAGCCCTTTAGGTGACGCCTGGATTTGTACACTGTGTATTTAAGTTTCCAGAGATGTGATGTCTTTTTCTGTACATAGTCTCGGGGGGTTATATCGCTTAGTCTTGACTTCACCTTTTAATGTCATTTAAGAACAGTACAGAGTACTTATTTTCTTTTTTTTTCTTGTGTTATTTTTTTAATTTAAAATTTTCTTGGGGTAGACTGGACAGAGAGAGAGACCTGAATTCCTGAGGACAGTTGTACAGGAGGTTTGAGCGTTCTGAATTTATCACCGGAACCAAGGGGAAAGCAGGAAGCCAGGGATGCAATGCGCAGGGAGCAGGGCCCCTGCAGTGCAGCTTTCAGGATTAGGCTGGTTTTAACCTAAGGAGAGGTTTTATTTTGCCCCCCTGCCCTCCCCAGCCTGCTTCGCTCCGGAAGGTCGCATCGCTTCCTAGCGCAGCGCGTGGTGGAATAACCCAGGGCTCTGCGGCTGAGCCCGCATCCCGCGCGCCGTTGCCCCGGTCCAGCAAACGCTCGGCACGGGCGCGCACGCGCTGGAGCGCCGGCGGTGCGCGTGGCGCCAGCAGAGGCGATCTCAGCTCGTTCCATGGAGTTAGCAGCAATAATCGGTGTCGCCTCACTTCCATTCGGCATCCTCAGGGCTGTGGGCGAGCGCTCCCGGGGCCGCGTGTGCCCAGGGCGTCACTTTGTGTGCCGCGGTGAAAAGCCGCGGTTCATTTTTGCCACAGAAAAGCCTCCGGATGAACTAAACGCTGCGAGTCCCTGCCTGAGCGAGCGGAGGCGTACAGGTGGGGTGGGCACGTTTCTGTAAATATTTAGCAGAAGAGAATGAAATTCCAGTGATGTACAAAAATTAATAATAATTAATAATTCCCACAAACAGACCTTCAGTTTGGAGGACAGAGTTTTTCTCTATTTTTATGTATATTTTTATACTGCTTGGGGTAACCTCGTTACCAAAAGTATCTCAGCTCTGTGTCAGGCGTCATGCTCTGTAGCACAATTTTACAGCAAAACTACTCTTTGGGCATTTTAAATGCTTATTTTTTTATAAGCCTGAAGACCATTCTAACAAATAACATCTGTGTACAGCAATGATGTAAGAAACCAAGCTTAGTGGAAGCTTTAGAAAATGTTAAATAAATTTTTGAGCGATGATCCAGAAACCCTCTAATACGGCACCAAGCGTGATTCTTTCCTGGGAAGAAGCGTTTTGCCTCCCGAAAAACTGGCACAGAAAGGGTTTTGCTGCTGCGCGGTGCAGAAGGTGCACCGCGGCTGGATTGCTAACCTCCGCCAGCTGCACCCCGTTTGAAACAGGTAGCGTTTTCACCAGTTAGCGAGCTAAATGTTGTAGGAGCGTAGTTTTGGGGGGAAGAGTGGGAAGGACTGGGGCTACGGGGCAGTCCTGCTTCTGTCGCCCATTCAGGCTCCAGCTGTGGGAGCGGGCGACTACAAGGCGAGAACCCGCGGGCAGCGACGTCCCTGGCTAGCCAGGACGGGTGGAGCAGGGCGAGCGCGCTCCCCTGCAGCAAAGGATGGGCTGCAGCTGTACAGCGAGCGGCAGGAAGGCTCAGCCCTGAGCTCCCGGGGCAGCGGTGAGCTGCCGAGCGCTGCCGCTTCTCCTGGAGCGGAGGAAGGAAAGGCGGTCCGCGTTCCCTGGAGCTACAGTGGCTTTGGTCTGTCCCACAGCGGCTGGTCCTGAGGGGCCGCAGTCTGCGGGGCTGGCCAAGGAAGGGAGCCCCGTGCTGAAGCGTGAGGATACAGAGCTAAGCTTTCTGCGAGGTCAGGGAAGACTTTTGGCTGGGCTTGGTCCGACGGATGCCCACCTCGCTATCCGTGAGGCTCCTTGTTGTGGTTTTGTACGACACTCCTCTAAAGCTTGAAAGCTTGTGGTTCCCCTTGGCTTTGACTCAGAACAAAGCAGGGTCTGAAATTACAAAGCAATACTTGAAGCGTTACAAGACGCCCGTGTTCACCTGTGACCGCAGAGCCGTGCCCTGGGCCGCGGCCGTAAGCAGGTTTTGATTAAACACTCCGGGAAGTTTTTTGTCTCCAAGGGGACGAGCACCAGAGCCGTGTGCCGTACAGTCCGATTGTAACGTCAGCGGGACGGTAACCTCATGCCAAAGCGGCGCCAGGGACGTTACGTGAATGTGTTTTAAACGAAGGGAAGATGAAGCCGTAGCTACTGCTGTGAAGGGAAGATCCAATTATTCTCTGTAGGGAGGGACGGCCAGGCTGAGCAGCTTGGCTTGCCCGCTCTGTCTCTCCTCCGGTAAGAAGCGCTGTTTGTGGATTTAGGATGGCTTGTGCTTTGCTGGGCTGTTCCCGGTAGGATGCATTTTCCTTGCGCTCCTGGGGCTGTGCTGGCACGTTCTCTGGCCACGCAGGCCGCAGCAGAACAGCGTCTTCCACTGTGTCCACTTGCCTGGCAAGTCCCTCCTCGGTGGTAATTTGGACAGGATTTTATTGTTGCTTTTTTTTTAAAAAAAAAATATATATATATAGACACATGTAGCAAATTATTGATCCTTGCAAGAGCAATTTGCCTCTTCCCTTCTCGGAGCCAAAGGCCGCACAGGGATAAGCAGTGCGTTCAGTCACCCGGGATGCACGAGGAGCATCCGCGGTGCGCAGATCTCCGACGCGGATGCAGCTCGGAGTAGTTTGACCCCAGAGCGCCTGCTGCCCTGCAATCTCTTATCAGGCAAAGCAAACGCGCCCGGGCTATCCGAGAGATAAGAGGGTGAAAAGGTCCGGTGCGTGGGAGGGAAGTGGGGACAAGCGTAAAATGGTGACAAAACCCACAACTTCCCATGCAGTGGGTGGCGAGGTTCAAGACGGCAACAAAATAAACCAGAATGGGGGGAGCCTCAACCTCGCCACAACCTCCTCCCCTCCAGCAGGTAGGGAGGAAAATCCCTTTTTTGAGAGACGGCTTTGCTTGCTGGGGTAGGAAAGCGGCCACTGAAGGCAAAAGAGGCGATTCCTGGCCAGGAGGGAATCTGGAGTAACAGAGCGAGATTATTTACCGTGTGCGGTCCCCGACAAGTCTGGCTGTTCGCGGCCTGAAGCAGAGGAAATGCATCTCAGCGTGGGCGTCGGCTCCGTGGGGGCAGGGGGTTCGATAACGCCAAAGACTGTTCGGCTGCTAGCAGAAACGAGCGACTGTAGATTCACCCGCTGTTGTTACTCTGTGTTTACAGTATTTATTTTTAGTAATTGACTGCAATTATATGATATATAGGCGTCCTTATTTTTGTACTTTTCATACCGTTTTCCTGAGTGTGGTGTTGTACTTCTCAGCTCCCCTTTGCCACAACTGCTGCTCCTAGTCAGTGACAAATAAAAGAGAGAAAAAGAACCAACCTCCCATTTTCTGGGGTAAGTCGTGTTTGGGTTTCTGTGCTCCTCTCACTCCTGCACTGAGCAATCCCTTCAGAAGGGCACCTGCACCGCTGCCCCGCCCCAAATCCCTGATCCCGGCCCCTGGGAAGAGGGAACCAAGGCTGGGAAGGGATTTGTTTCCTCACTGACCGTCCCTTCACACCCAGGAGGGCGAGGGAGGGCAGAGGTAGGACCAGGACACCCAGAGACCAAGGGAAGGAGTCGTTAGCGCCTGGAATAAAACCAGCAAGAGGAGTTTCCCGTAAGCTCTTGCTCCACATCCCACACCCTCCTCAGGCTGCAGGGCGGCGGCTGCTGAGCAAGGGCAGACGTGCGGGGGGTGCAGGCCAGGGCTGCCTTTGCGCAGGGCCGGGGTGAGCCGGGGCTGCGGGGGGCCCTGGCGGACGGCGGGGTGTCAGGGTCCGGAACGAGAGGTGCTGAGCCCTCAGCACAAAGCGAGGAGCTCTGTGCCAGCTCTACCCACCACCGAG
Source organism: Ardeotis arabs (assembly GCA_011801015.1). Lineage (NCBI taxonomy): Eukaryota > Metazoa > Chordata > Aves > Otidiformes > Otididae > Ardeotis > Ardeotis arabs. The sequence continues at coordinate 19,485 of JAAGAY010148249.1, read as the reverse complement.
GCTCAGATTCCAACCCTGGCGTTACGAAAAAGCCAGGTATTTTAACGTCCCAGTTCTCTTCTGCCATTAACAGGCAGCCTCTACTTCTCGCCACTGAATCAATGACAGTTTTAAACTCTTGGCACTTCCAGTTAAAAACAAAAATCTGCTTACGCAAGTACCTAATACCCAGCTCGACGCTGTAGCACACAAACGCCTCAATACTTCTGCTTCCTGCTTCCGAAGAAGTACGACAAGATTACACGGACGTTCATCCAGGGGCTGAACCCAACAGAAAAGGCTACTTGTGGCAGAAAAGGAGAGAGCCTGGTGAGTATTCCACTTGAACTCATTTATTGACAAGTTGCCACATTTTTTCCATCTTGCCTAACACATTTTTATCCTTGTTATAAAGTACAAATGGTTTTATACTTTTCTGACAACATTAAAAAAATAGGCTACTCAAGAGGCAAAATTCCCACTTTGAATCCAAAAATCCTGCTGGAAGAATTCAAAATTGCAACAGACAAACATAAAACCCAAACACACACAAAGGATGGACACTTGACTCGTTCGTCAAGCCAACTGAAAAGGAATCCCTTGTTCCCAGCTCTCACTTCGGATCCTGTGACCTTTCTTTAACTGATGGGAAGTTTGTGTCAGCACATACGACTCAAAAGGCACTCAAAGGTCACAAGTTCCTGAGCTAAAACGAGATATATTCCCAACGTAACGGTTAAAACAAGTCACAAAAAACCAAGGTTTAAAAACTGGTATTTGGTTCATGTGAGTACAGCGAGCGTTCAGCAGAATCCCAGCTGAAAGCTGCTGGCGAATGGACTCAAATGATGGTTAGTACATCAGTATGTGGAAAAAAATATTCACTTGGGAGCATCCTTATTAGCAAATTCACGTGCTAAAAAAAAAAAAAACAAAAAAAAGACAAATATTTGCTGCAATGTTAAAAAAAAGCCCAAGATCCAGACAGAGAGGTACCTGTAAGAGATGCAATAAGGGCCTAAAACCAAGCAGGTTTGACAGCCTGTACAGTTAAATAACTAACAGAAGGTGACAGGCAACGTTCACGCAGATGTATTTGGCCCTAGCGGAAAAGGACCACGGAAGTAAGAAGAATATGGATCTGGTATTTACAGGTCAGCTATTAAAAACCCAAAAAACACGCTAACAAGACCCACACATCCTACAATGTGTGCTCAGAATCTGACAGGTACGTTCGTAAGATGTCATGCGTACAAATTCCCTATTTCCAAGTTGGCTCAGTTTTGCCCGGAAAAATAAAAGCGGAACATTTCTCAAACATGGAATGGCTACTGTCTGAAGATGGAGAACAGAAATAAAAGCAAAAAAATAGCGATAACTAGTTTTGGCCTGTATAATTTCTGATCTTCTCTTCAGATATGCATAGGAGTATACTAAGGCCATATATATATTTGCTACAGTGTAAGGCCTTTGTTGTTGTCAAAGCTCTGTGCGTCGTTTCACTTAAAGCAGGCATACAGAGTCAGAGAAGTGCTACTACGTTCCACTGGAGAGGTCTCAGGTTTCCGAGTTATCCGGCAGTGCCTCGCCGTCAGCCTTCTTCTCCGGCGACGTGTACAAGAAGTTACAGCAGATATAGAGCGGGAAGATGAGGAGTCTGCTGTCCAGGTTCATTACGACCTGCTCCTGCGAAGCCAACAGAGCGGGCGTTTGCACAGTGAGCGACGCCGTTAGGGGGAAGCACATCAAAAAGCTTTTTGAATCACAAGACTGATATTAACTATTAAAAAAACAGAAAACAAACAAAAAAAACCCCCCCGACAGTAACTCACCTTCACCTCAAGCAGATGTTTTGTAATATTAACACGGATAAGATATTCTCAAAACGCTTGTAACCCTTTGACCCAGTGCTGCCAACTCTTCTGCATCACAGATTACAGAACTGTAAGAAACGGCTGAGCAAACGTCACCTTCCAGCCCGCCGGAGTACAGGGAGACTTTTCTGCCGCTACCAGTTTCAGGAGATTGAACCACCCAGGCAATCCATGACAGACTGTACTTCAAAGCAAATTTCAATTTGGTGGTAGGAATTTTTTGGTTTTACTCTTAAAATTGGTTTTGGGATAGCAAAATTGAAACTTTACCCTACAGTAAGGACGGCATTTACAGGGAGAAGTTTCCCCTGTACTCACCATCTACGTATCACTGCTGATTAGGATTTAAGAAACTTGATGATCAAGTCTTTCACATTCCTTACCAAATTCTGCTGTCGCAGATGGGCGGAAATGGGGGCGTTCTCCTAAGAAAACGCCGTTCCTCTCTGAGGCTTTTATTTATTTTTTTAATAGAGTAATAAATACCACCCTTGAACAATACGCAGACATTCTTTTAACTCTTCAGCTTACAACACAAGAGAGTCTTCAAACAAACTCCAAATTTGCCTCTAGCCAAGCAGGAGTCTGACGGACACATTATTCAGCGGGGTAATCTCACCAGCCCTGGGAGCCTGGGAACGCCAGCAGCCGTCCAGCGGAACGCTGCACTAGCAGCAGATAGCTTCAGCAGCTCCCTGGGAACTCACTTCGTTGTTATCAACGTTAATGAAATCCACGCTATCCTGCTGTAGCTACACTTCACAGATTAGTTTAATCTTCCACTACCCATAAAAGGAACACTTGAAATTCCACATAAGCAACGACAACAAGAAGAACAACTCCTCTTCAAAAGCACTGTTGACTTCTCAGCATTTTTTTCATGCCTTGGACTCCACAATTCAAGTTCAACAGCTCAAAAAAATCCACAGACGTACCTGGTCCTTCTCAAGGGTTAGGATCTGATATCCCGTCGTTCTACTGCAAATGATTTTCCCACTGCTGTCAAAAGAGGCCAGACGTAACCTAGGGATGTCACAAGAGTTACACCACTTAGTCTCCCATACCTTCGTTTTTCCAGCACAAAGAGTGTCTACCAAGGAGACAGAATAACACTTTCAAACGCAACTGACTTGGTGGCAACAAAATTTAATGCAGCACAGCTGGAAAGACTTAGTTAAGGTACGACACTTCAGCACACACCACAGGGTCTGCGTCTGGGTTATCCTTTACCTGAAGGCTATGTTTCTCCGAGGCTGCAGACTGACCGATCCACTGCACGGCTGATTCAGCGTATTCCGTTTGAAGATGATGTAACGATTTGTGTACGTAACAAGAAGGTCAAAGCCAAAGTTGAACCCGGTCCACCGCCAGCAGTACTGAAGAAGATAAGTGAAAACCAAACAAACCGACCTGAGTATTTGCGACACGCAAATGACAACTGCCACTTCTCCAACAGCTGAAACTTGGGAATGGGATTCTCAGCTACAGACGTGTGGTGGAGGTATTGTACAAGTCTCACACGATAAGTCCCGGCTACACTCCCTCCTTTCACACGCTAAAAGTTTTTCCAAACACGGGCTTGCTTGCAGCACAAGAGCACAATTAACACACTAATTCCTTTTCATCGCAAAGACAGCAAACATTTTTGTCCTTCTAGGGAGGACAGAATAATTTCTTTAATGTACCATCTCCATTACATCTTTTTGATGCAGTTTGACAATTAAGACCTACATGTTTTGAAAATACCCGACATGTCTAAGACATGTCAGCTATGCACGGACTCAGCCGCGTGCCATACTTACATCACCATCCTTTGCAAGCTTTCGACCACACCTCATGCTGTTTCCTTCCAGTTCCTCTTTATTTATTTCTTGAGGCCTACAAAAAGAGTGCATCTTCAAGGACACTTAAACACCTCTGTATGGTACCTGAGCGTGGGAAAGACGAACAGACCCGAGTAAACCGGTCTGACCACACAACCGACCCTTCTTGGAGCTGAGGTTAGACTAGATGACCTCCCCGGATCCCTTCCGACCCAAATTATCCCATGAACGTCCAACTACTCTACAAAACTGCAATACAAACCAGGTTGCGACACCTCAGGCAGGACTTTTACAAAAGAATCTTTCCAGATAAGAAAGTAATAGCTGTTGCAACGACATACATTCTCCAGTCCTCCTAAAAAAAAAAAACCTAAGTCCTTAAAAGCAGCAGTCTGACTTATTGGGCACGACCATAAATGAGTGCTACTGCTAAGCAACAGCTGCAGGACTCTGCAGAAGAGCACCCACAGAGATGCTGCGAAAGATTTCTCAAGCAGCTGGTTATGCAACTTGTCTAAAAAAAGTTTACCCACAGTGATCACGAAGTGCCACAAGCCTCTGGATCCTGTCATCCTATACCAACGTGAACTTGTTTCACCCAACAGCTCCCACTGGCGCTCCAACACGTAGAAAAATCTCGCAGAGCCAGCATAAGTAAAATCAGTCCCAGTCTCCCAGAGGTAGGTTACTCTCTTCGCTTTAGACACGATTACATCATTAACCAAATAAGCAACCATTGCCAGAAAGTCTTCAAGTTGCACTGAGGACAAATGCTTAAAGAGAGATTTATAAATCACAATGAAAAGCAGCCCCCACACGCAAGTTAAATTCTAAACCCGCGCTATCAAACAATACACTCCAAGCTATATAAGCAAGAATAAATGCCCCATCTGTTCTCTGCCACACACACCGCAAGAACTTGCGGCTATAGCTTTTACGAACAAACTCAGTCTGTGGTCTTTTCACCCCGTTTCTGTAAAAACCAATCCTGGAAGATTAAGTATTTTATGAATAAGTTAGGCAAATAAGCTAATCATGCTAACCAAATTCACCCGAGAACCGCCTCTGTGCTTCTTCCACGGCTCCTAGCCAAACTGGTTATGCAGCTGACCTAAATTCAGTCGTGGTGATAAAAGATTTATTTCTGTTTAATTAGTGACAAATTTCACAAACATTAGTACATAATATTCAGACAGACATTAGTATTCCTCCCTCTCAAGTCCTCCAGCAGCCTCAGAAGATGCAAAACTTCAGCTTTAACCACTTACACCGGCCCACCATACGCTTAGTGAACAGTCAGGTTATTCTGTGCCGCTCCTAAACACTGCCAAAGAGACCAGAAACGATTCCAGTCACGGACTTGAAAGATCTGTCTTGCACCTGCCACAGAACAAATGTTTAATTAAAAAAAAAAGTGATCCACTTTAGCACAACAGGTAAACCTTGCGCAGCTGCAGTCCACACTCAGGACCTCCAATGTTACACTAGAAAATCCTCAAATTTTGAAGAGCGAATAAGGTGTTTAGTCCTTTTAAGTGCAAACTACACAAAGTAGAAGAGAAACATTTTCCTCTCCTCTCTAAAGTTATCAAGAGAGCAAGCCGCATCACACACGGCAAAGCGATTAATCTCCACGCTGGCAGTGCTGGAATAAGCAGGTGCAATCGCGCACCAGTGGGATATCAAAACAGCGCCTTACTTCAGCGCTCCGGGAGCCAACTGCACGTTCCGTTCAGCTTGCTGAGCTGGCTCTTACCTCCAAGGGAAAAAACGTGTTAAGATACTGATGCAGGCAGGAAGTGCGCGAGGAAGGGCAGCAGATCTGGATAAAAGGATGGGCTTATAAAACCTTAATTGTTTTCTTCCAGCTACAGGCTGGTCGAACGGCCAACACTCTTGCTGTAATACGCAGGAACGGCTGCACGCCTTCCCCGCGAAGACACGAGTGAGGAACCGCGGGCACTCGCTGCAGGGTGGCACCAGGGCTCGCCAGCAGACGAGAGAGGAGCCATCTCAGGACTTCAAACCACATTTACCGTCCCAGAGACTGCGCTCCGGACGAGCGACATTACCGCCGAGCTCCGTGTCGCTACAGGGAAGCACTCCACGCGCGCACGCGCCCCCTCCCCCCAACTCCAGAGAACACGGTGTTCAAAGACAATTAGTCCATTATTGCCTCCTAAACAAACAGTAACCTGGGTGCCACCTTGAACCCGCATGTTTGCAAGCTACTACAGCCAGAGGCTGAGACCTGCTGAGAAGAAACACCGCATCTCACCCAGCTCTTACCATTGCCGTTAACGAAAGACCTTGGCAATGAACGCCAGAATAAGAGATTTGGGCAGATTCCGACTGTTAAGTAACTTTCTCTGTCCGAGATTTTTGGTTTTAGTTGTCTAAAATATATATATATATCCCATACTGCAAAAGAGAAAACTAGACAAGCAAGAAAAACGTGGACAAAGAGTCGCTGAACTCATCAGCACTGCAGCTGAATGCAAAAGTTGCTCATTTTAAAAGCTGGAATGTTCCCCATCATAGAATCATGGAATCATAGAATGGTTAGGGTTGGAAGGGACCTTCAAAGGTCATCTAGTCCAACCCCCCTGCAAGGAGCAGGGACATCCCCCACTAGATCAGGTTGCGATCATTTTCGCTTCAGTTTTGTAGGAGCTTGTATATCTGATGGCTAGCAATCAAAACACTCTCACTGCACTGCAGTGAGCTACCAAAAGACAAAAAATGAGCACATACACAGTCTTACCTTGTGTCAGAATTTTGAAGACTATGTAAAACTCACTGTCATATTAACTGTTGTTCCCATACGAGCGAGGTCACGCACAACGTACAATGATCTACAACAACAGCATTACAACAAAAGCCTTCCCAAGAAGACAACAGCGTCAGAAACAAGCTATGACCACACAACAGGAATCTTTAGGAGCTGAAATGATGAGATCCACAATTAGGAGCTTTATCTCTATCATTTTCCAAAGCACTGCCGTTGACCAAAAGAACCACTTCTTAAAGATCTTGACTACTCCCAGGACCAAAGTCAGGGTTCTGGGGATTTTTTTTACACTATTACACAATAACCTCAAAAGGAAATATTTCCTGTATAAGATGCAATTAAGCCACGGAAGCCACTGCCAGAGGTGCTGGGACTAAAGCAGAACCCGTTCCAAAACAGAAGTGTACGTATTTAAGAACAGGTCTGCTGGTGGCTGGTTGTTCAATAACAATCCAGCCAAAACGTCCAGCTGGAAAACCCTTAACTGCTCCCTGCCAGAAAAGCACTTCAAGAGAACGCTCACTCTTCACTTGAAAAGAAGACGGGAGACTGATAACTCTCTACCGCTGAACGCTGCCACAGATCACACGGCCTTTGGTTCAAATCAGGACAACGGTTCTTACGCTCTGCAGATTGCAATTATTAAGTTAAGCCTACCACTGCAACTGAACATGCTCATCCTCAGACGGCAAGAGCTGGGCTAACAGAACTGATGGAAGAAAATAAAGAAGTTGGTTTATTGGTTTTTGAAAGGTAACAAACATTTTGCAGCTTCCTGACCTGACATTCGTTCTCCACAACGCACACCGAGAACGAGGAGAGAAGACAAAGGCAGGAAACGACTCCCTCTGTTGCTTTTTGCCACAGTTTCAGTATTTAGAAAGAGATCACGGGACCTGGCTGAACGCAACGTGGCAAAAAGCAAGCAGAAGGAAGGGAAACAGTTTGTGATCACAGGCATACGTGTTACATACATCGAACGCACACGCCTCGCTGCCCAAGCCACCACCGCCAACAACCTTTGTTTAGGCACGGGCTCAAGAAACCCAGCTACGCACTGCGCACACAAAAACCAGTCAGTGTTACAGGAAGCACATGCAAATCCTTGAAAGGGCACAGAAAGAACACATGCAGGCTGGCAGTCTTCATGGAATTCCCTCAACAGTAATGCAGTCCCCCCATAGAACAGCACATGGTCCAGGAATGAGAAAAGGCAGGATCTAAAAAAGGAGAATTACGGAGAGAACGGGGTCTCAGCAGTGCAGAAGGTTGCACCGCCTGGGAAAAGCTGGAGGTGCTGGCAGCGGAGAGTGCTATCCAACGTGAACGCTGGGTGGGGGAAAGGCTGCGAAATTAGAAGGGAATGAGGCAAAGAGGTCACGGAATGCCAAGGCCCTCGCTCACTGCCTGGGAGGCTAGGATGGGAGAGGCAGGAACAAAGGCTGGCGGGCAGTTATCCCTGCATAAACAAAAAATGACAAATTGCCTTCTACAGCAGTACAGTTAGCTACAGCGCACCACCACCTCTTGCCCACTGAGCCCAGGGAGGAAGGAAACAGACAGAAAAGGCTTCTCCACCTGCAGTACTTTCCTGAAGCCACGGAAGGCTGAAAAGCTACTCTTTCACAGCCTCAGCACATATTTCACGGTAAAGTACTGGTGCGAAGCGCTAACCAACACAAAACACAGCACTTCCCTCCCCACCGTTTACCTCTGGTTGCACTACACACGTTTTCTAGAGTTCTGCTGTTTAAAGGCCAGGAGATCAGCCAGCCCAAGGGGACAGGAGGCTCCACAGAGAACAACAGAGTTTAAAAACCCCTGAAGTACGCTTCCCCCCGCCTCTTCTTGCCAACTCCAAAAGTTAATCAGGTCAGAATTTATATGAGAGGAAGGTTTCTAATTTAAGAAAGAAATAAAGGAAAGCCTGTAATATACCTACCCAATATCATTGTCTTGTTCTGCTCTGAGCATGGCAAACCACTGCTGTTTGTAAACAGAGGACAGCCATTCTAAAATTAAAAAAAAATACATAAGCTTGGTGTTGTCTTTGGAGCTGGGAAGGGGGATGTTCATAAACATTTGAAATATAGAAATAAAATTACATTGAAATAGTAAGGTTACACTTATTAACTGCACGGCCTACGCAAGCCCACCACCTGATAACGCGCTTGCGTTACTCATCTCCAGACCTCAGCTACAGAAGAAAGGGCACAGGTAAAATCAACAGCCAGCACTAAGTAAACCAGGACAGTGTTCATCTTATCAAGCATTCACGATTCCCAGAAGTGATCAACTCCACACATTTTCTCAGCGCGCAAAGTGCTGTTAAGCCAAGGAGCTCGTTAACAAGCTCTTGGGAGAAGATGCCGTTTTCTGAATCCCCAACAGAATTCTACACAAGTTAATCAAGAAGAAAACAGAATCAAAGGATAAAGGAAACAGGGACGTATATCGGATATGGTAAAAACAAACAGACATTGTATCCTACCAGGAATATACAGAAATCATGTCTTCCTCTGAGTAATTTAACAACTGTAAACAAGAGATAAAGCAGAACAAGATCTAACGGGTTGTCAGTTACACAAAAGGGATGACAGGCACCCAAAAGCACACCCAAAAGAACAGCATGTAAGATCTTCCTAGTCAAGATAACAAACAAGGGCAGGTACGCAAGGTCACGCACGAGAACAGACCCTGGAGGAATGGACTGGGATGGTCGGAACAGCGAGAACCACTGTCACCGCAAAAACAAAACAGGTACTTGATGAAGGTGACAGAAGGGAGAAGAAGTGAGATCATAGTGCTGAGATCATCGTAGAAGCCCCACATGCCAAAATTAAAACCAGCCCTTGCCCTACTACCTCTACGGTTAAGATTCAGACTGTGACAGGACCAAAATGGGAATTAACCAAAGTACAACAGAAAGTACAAGAATGATGTAAGGAAAACTGCACAGGAAAGGAACAGAAAATGGATGTGCTAGAAGGAAAAAAAAAATAAATAAAACCAGGAGATAGATACGTAGATATAAAAAATAGAGAAGATGCTCTATTTCATATGTCATATTTCAACTACAGTTCATCTGTTAATTTATAAACATTAAGCGGGAAATACTGTTCAGGAAATGTTCAGAAGTTACCAGGTAAAACAGAACAATGAACATTTCGCTTACAGACAGACACATTGTGCATTTCTGTCTCTTACATCTTTTCTATGCAAACAAGAACAGATTCTCTGCTGTGAACTCTTAATACAGTACTTCCATTTTCTCCTGCAGGTCCTACACACACACAGAGTATAAAAAAAAAATAAAATCACACCATTTCTTTCAACTATTCAACATGATTTCCCTCTTTACCTCCTCGAGAATGAGTTCCTCTACAATAACCTAAAAGGCTTACCCTACAGTACAAACTCTCCAGCAATTCCCACGCTCGTGGGCCCTCTCAGGTAGGATGCAATCACCTCAAACACGGGACGCTGGCAGCCAATCACCTGTTCAAAAGCGCCCCATCAGTATCTGTCTAAGCCTCCCTTTAAACAACAAGCAAAGTTCCTGATCTTAACACAGCTTTAGGCTGCAAACCAGTATCAGCAGATTACACGGGCTACCACGTGCTAAACTCCAACAGCGCTTCATTACGCACACAGAGGTCTCCACATTATGCTCCTCTTTCCTCCCAGTTCTCTCGGAATTCAAGCTTTTTCACTTTTTTCTTATTTATTTAATAATGAGTAGTGGAGCATAAACATCAGACGCTCTTCCTGCACTAAGCACACACTCAGAAGCTGTCATCGCACCGTGGCCTTTCCACTGTCCGACTGCAAAGCCACCAAGCCTATTTCAGCACTTACCACAGCTTATGAGCTGTTCACCTCCGAAAGAGTAACCACTTTGCTCTCTGGTACCTTGTGAAATAGGTGAAAGTTACACGTTATTTTGCAACCAGCAGAAGCAAATCAGCCTCAAAGTCACAATTAATCTTGTAGAACATTGCTCCACCTGCTGTTCGAAGAACGCTCTTAAAGAGACGTTCTGAGCACAGGATAACCAAGTTCCTTTGTATTTTCCTTTGCCAGAACTAGTGCAGAAGACATCTGTTAAGGCATTAATTTAAGGCAGAAGTAGGAGAAGGGAAAGCCAGTACGTTTGGCAGCACTAGCTGTCCACTTTCACTCAAGAGATGGAAAGATTTGTAGCGAGGAAAGGACCCCACCTCCTCCCCACAGGTACCCTCTATCATCGAGAGACAAAATTCAGCTCCTGACAGCTGCGTTCTTCAAACATTTCAAAGTGTGAGAAAGAGATGCTCAAAGTTATTCAGATATGCAGCTACAGAGAGCAACTAGCCCATTCTTTTCTGGCAGAGACAGGACACAGCAGTTACAAGAAAGACAAACCGAGTAAAGCGATGCTCACTGCATCATCTTAATGGCAAGGAAAGTGCTTTAAAAGCATCTAACAATTTGATCAGGCTAGCAGGCTTCAAAAGAAATAACCCAACAAGTCTGTTTGGCACCATATCATCATTGTGTGGCAGCGTGAAGGAAAAAGCCAATATGAGATGAAAAAACCAATTTTAATTTCAGAGGAAGATAGGAGTGTAACCCAAAGACAGGCTAAATATTGAGGTATGGCAAGAGTCCAAAGCGACCCCCAAGGCTACAAGTGCAGACACATGATAAGAACACAGACGCCGAGAAGTTATGGATAAGGGCCATAAACAGCTCAATAAAAGCAGTCTTAATTGACACTCGGCAATTACACCTATAAATAGGCACCAGACACAGATGAATGGAAAGTTATACTGTGGACAGATATATAAAAAAAAAATCAACGTTGTGTACATGAAAGCTAGGAAGATAAATCGTCAAGAGAGTTAAGATGCAAAACTCAGTGCTAAGACTCCACTATGATAAGGGAACACCGAACAGAGTGAAATATGGAGCAAGGATATCAGGAGCCAAATTCAAAAGGCAGAGCGTGAGAAATCCAAACACTGTTACAAGGAGCACAACTAACTCTGAGGGGAGGGAGGGGGAACAATTAAAAGAGGAGAAGGAGGGGCAGGTGTTTCACATGATAAAAGATACAAATGATAGCGGAAAAATTTTCAAGAGAGCCCAACTTGGTAACTCATTTCCAGTCTTACTCATCTCTCCGCAGCCAGATTTACACAGCTTCCAAGCAAAGAACAAAGCCTGTCTGTGAATTCAGACTCCAGCAGCAAGATGAGAATGGGGCTTTTATTTTTCAGCGATACTGTGATGTTAATAGCAGTAGTCTATAACAACATTAAATGGCCTTTCGCCCTACGGGCTTCAAAAAGCACCAGGACCTAGAATGAGGATGCATTTTATACAAGTCAAAATGCAAATAACAGGACAAGAGTGGAATGCTTAAATATCCTATCCCCTCCGAAAACATCCTGAATATCTGCTAGTAAGTAACACTTGCCTTTGAAGATGGGAGAAGCCTCTTGCGCTTTTGGTTTTCATTTTCACGTATTATTGCAAATCCTACCAAAAACTACCCAGCTCTTTTTAGAAAGGTAACGGCTAGAAAACAGTTGAGTCACTGCAAGTTTTGCTCTCTTGAAAGCAAAAGATTTTTTGCATGTCTGGGGCTCTGGGGTTGTTTAAACATTGATAATCTACTATGTATTGATTACAGAGTATTTTCATAAACTGACCGATCCACAAAATGCTTCACACACCTATATGTGTGCCTAGTAAGACTTTTACGTATGTAAACTTAATATTCAACTTCTGCTGAATCTTCAGCCCCAGCTCAGACACTGGAGATAAACACATGAGCGATAAGAGCAGTGAATGCACCTGATTTTCACAATTACTCTAGGGTAAGCAGACTAGGAAAGGCACACAGTACTCTCTCACCTGAGGGTACCAGGGCATCTCTCTCAACAATTCTGGCTGATGCCAAGTCACTGATGATATACTGCAACCTCAAGTGTGCGAACACCGACAGGAAAGCGTTCCCCTGTTCTGATTCCAGGAATGCAATGTCATCCTCAAAATCTGCAAGACAGAGTACTTGCGTTACAATCTGTTCTCCTAAATATTTTCCAGACCCTATTTATATTTGAGATTGAGTTTTAATGTATTGATCAGAGAAAGTTATTATGGACAGGCAAATCCCCTTTTGCAGCTACAATTAAGAAAGAACTTACAATCAAATCCTTTCAGCAGAAATGTTAGACTAAACTTTTCCTCTTTCGAAATACACTAGTGCCTTCTAGTGAGAGGGCAACAAAAGCTTATCCTAACTGAACAATAGCAAAAGCAACAAAGCAGAAATAGCGGCCATGTCTGCTCACTTGAAAACATGTGGACAGAACAGTGAAAAAGCTATGTGCTCACTTGAAAACACGTGGACAAAACTGTGAAAAAAGCTATGAGTGTTGAGAATCTGGTGCTGGGGGCTGTTGGGAGAAGCCAGCCTTCCCAGAGAAAATGGGAGAAAGTTCGGAAGCAGAGGAAGACTATCAGATTTTATTTCCAACCCACATCTTCCCCAATCCAAGGCCATGACAATTAATCCTACCTTTCCTGCGCTTGGCAAACCAGGCATCAGCTTCACTTAAGAGTTGTTTCAAAGACCCGTTCCAAGAAGGCACTAGCTGAAGGAACATCCACTAGGTAAAACAAAAACTCCAGTGAGTTAATCGAAGAAGTTTTCCAACAAGTAATACATTTTCATAATGCATTCGTTCCTGCAAAGATTCTGATACTCTAATGAATACTTTCAGTAAATACTAAAAAGGCCAAAATTCTCATCGCATTACAGATCAACTGCTTCTCAGGAGTTCAGCTCCACAAAGCCCCAGCCAGACCCTTTGCTAAGTACCTTTTTGAGAGCGGTATACACATCCATCTCCACTTGCATTACGAACAGGTTAGAAGAGCTAATCAGCTGTTTCATGAGGTTTATGCTGGAAGAAGAAAAAAAAATAAAATCAGAAGAATTCTATGAGACAGTATAGATAAAACCAAGACAGCAAGACAGGCAACAAGCGACCATCAACAGCCTAGAAAGTTATCTGTAGTGGGCGAGATACTTTGGAAGAAATGGCACTTTTCACTCAGTGTTAACTGAAAGCCTGTACCTGAGTTCTTTGAAGAGTTCAACACTCTGGTGAGTCATCAGGTTATTCAAGAGCCATTCAAGGCACCTAGATTAAAAGCGAGGAGTTAGTACCTTCCTTTTTTTCTTACATATGTCAACATTCCTGCAATAGTTGCTCAGGCTCACAAAGCCTGATCATGTACTGCATGATTTCAAAATACTGCTTTGACCCAAGACATGAATGCATAAAAATATTAAAAAAGAGTTATTTCAAAAACATGATGTCTACCAGAAAACGTTGCGAAATTTTCTGAAACTCTTAAAGTTGCAGTTAGTTTCTCTCAGGGTATAGTGAAAGTTAAATTCAAAGCAGTACTAATGCCACAAAAAGCTCTGAGAACACACTAATTCACAGCAGAAGGAAGCAGTTAGCACTAACCTCAGCATTCTGCTCCCAAATGTGTAATTATCCCTCCTAATTAAGATAAAGTTAAGCTTAAATCCTGAATATTAAAGCAGCTTTGCGATGAAACAGTCAATGATCACAAGTATTATTTCATTGGCACACCGAAGACCAAACGTATTGTCTTTACTAATATACTGTAGTAATTAATTCAGCCTACCATAATCCACACCGATTTTAAGGTAATTGCTTACAGTAGAAACTTGAAAACTAAATAGGACAAGCAGAGGCCAAGTCAGATAGCTTAAAAAAAAAAAATTAACTTGGGCATTAGTTCACTGTTTGTAAATTCACACTTGTAATTAGCAATGTACTAAGCAGCTTGGAGAAAGTAATCCTTACTTTTTCTTCACAGAGTCTAACCCGTACGTCCCCGCTGAATTATAATAACCACACACAGTTTTTGCATTAATGGTTTCCTTCATTGTTTCACCACATTGCTGGATTAAGCCGTCCTGCGGGGAGGAAAAAAACCCACAAATATTCAAAGTTTTAACTTCCCACCAGGACGTGTCAAAGATTGTGCAGTTCATACAAATTTAATCCCTGAACAATTACCAAAGTCACACGTGCTCCAGCGACCTACGCTGTGCTAGCCAGAAAACCTAAACCAACGTTCCCCAGAAAACCAGATTTCTCTTAAGAATATATCACATGAAAGAAAAGCTTAATGAATACCTTCAGGGTAGAACAAATGAGCTGTTAAAACATATTTTAATCTACTACTAGATGTGATTCCCAAAGCGCCCCTTAATATTACAACTGAATCTTAGTCATAGCATTTTTAAATAAAACCACTGCATTATGTTTGGGGTTTTTCCCCCACTTAGTCTGAAAAGATGATTCATTTCTCTGGATGAAACAGCACACGCGTTTGAGTATATTATCAACTTCTATCTTTATCTGAAATCATAAAAATATTGCATATTTATTACTTACAAGCTGCAGCATGCAGGCTGCTGCTAGAAGTGCAACGACTCGACTGGGTTTTATTAACACATCGTCTCTATACAGCGAGCCAAAAGCCACCTGTAGCGCTGAAAGGAGTACAAGAGTCAAACAAAGGCAGGACATCGAGCATGAGCAACTACAAGAGTCCTTAAACACAACCAAACCACTGAGTGCACACACCCTGGACAATCTCATTTGCTCTGGATAAAAAGCTAGCATCTACCCGCCTGAGCAAACACAAAACGTGGCATTAACCAACGGAACACCGTCCTTTTCACTCTTTAAACCACTCCTTCCTCCGAAACAGCCACGGCGTGCCACGGAGCAACACGGAGAGCAGGAGAACTCGATAAAAAGAAGCTAAATCTCACAATCCTTCTCTGCAATTGATCACTAGCATACAGCTGAGATATCACAACGACGTTACAAGTTTCTCCGTAATTCTTCTGAAAAACACTGCTGCTTCACTCCCCAGTGCCTGGAACCACAGCCCAGCATCCTGCCAGCTCACATCGGTCCCCTGCGAGCTCTCCGCTCGGCAGCTTTCCAAGACCACCCAGCCGAAGGGGTGACTCACTCTGACACGTGGGTCTCCACTGACCTCCAGAGCCCCGATGCCAGAACACAGCACAAGCGGTTGCTCTTCAGCTGCGCTTCCCAACTCGGAGGGACAAAACCAAATTCCACTCTACTGGTGACCCAGGTTAAGCTCAAAACTGAATAAGCACAAAACCCATTCTCTCAAGTTTCTTACTGACTAATTTGAAAACTATTATTTAAAAAGAAAAAAAAAACAGTTATTTTTTGTCAGGTTCAACTTAATCTCTGCCTTTAGAGTTTATGTTAAAATAAAAGGTTCGCACTTACCTTCTATATCAATATTTTGGTCAGGAATCTCCAACTCTATGACGCTCATGCTAGATTCTTTCCAAGATCCGCTGAACATACTGGAAAAATAGCCTGACTATATGAAGGAAGAGGAGAGAAAAAGAACTCAAGTAAGGTATTTCATTCAAATCAGAACTGTCAGAAGCAGCACATGGAATGAAAAATTGTTAATATTTACCTTTATGCAGAACAAAATGTATTAAGGGAACTTTTCACAAGCTAAAACATTCTGACAGAGTTGAGAAGGGCTAATTGTAGTCGCTCTGTTTCTGAAAGTGAAAACGCCTACAGAAAATTTGGACTACTTGGCTGTAATCAGAGTAAGTAAAGAGCTTTAGAGGGCCAGAAAAGCCACATAAGCTCTTTTCCTACAAACCACACCACCAATGGGGATATAATTAGTCCAAGGATTAAGTCCTTAATGTTACCAGCAGGCAACAAATCCTGCAGGCATTAGGGAATGCCAGTTTGGGTATTGGAGGGGGGAGGAAAAAAAAAAAAAAGCATGCAAGACATACAAATCAATGTACAAGGTTGTAGTCTCATACCAAGGACACATACACACACACCATTTATGTAAATATACCTTTTATTATACAGTGTAAGGCATATAAAACTAGAATTTGATAGGTTTCCATCCAAATGAAGTGAAATATACTGCTCTACTAGGATTCATGATTTTCCTTCTCAGCAGCAGATGTGCCCATTATGAGATGCTAGCACTCCCTGAAGTTTACCTGGGAGATCAAAAAAATAAAGTCTATTTGTACAGCACCATACGCCCTGACCTCTTAACTCAGCATTTCAACGCAGGGGAGCAAATAACATAACATCCAGCTTTGATTTTATTTGGTTACGTAAATATTTCTATACCTTGGGCATATTCCCCTAACGAGGATGAGGTACAACACACTACTCTCAAAGCCAGGACCTTATTCACCTTCCCCGTCCTCACGAGGCTGCCTTAGCGTTGCCATGTAGATAACTCCTCCATCTCATGAGACACTGTCGTTGTAGCAGACAGCATCAGAAAAAGGAAGCCCTCAGTGTCTCAGATCTGCCATTCACAGGCAGAGCAGCACCTCACTGTCACTTACCAGACTAAACGCAGTGACTCCAGAGACCAGGGCAACAGAAACATTCGGACTGGGACAGTCTGCTCAACAAGGCAGAGGAGGAGTCATGATTTCATTGAGAGAGTTATTTTTCACCCTCAAAAATATTTCACCGATAGTAACACAGGGCATCAATTGAAATAGAGACCTGACTTACGAGAACGGTTAACTTAGCCACAAAATGTCATCTCACAAGAACATCCCCTGTGCAACAGGGCCTCTACAGAACAAAATCACAATTTTCCAAGCCTGTTAAAAAGCACGCACAGCAGCGATTTAATATTCAATTTTAGTCATCAGCCCACACTACATTTTAAGGACCAGCCTCACAAACTTGAGATGTAGCAACAACGGAATCACGACAACGACCGAGAACGTCATCGCCAACAAGACTCCAAGGACAAAGCGGCAACGAGCCCGCCCTGTTTACGCTGCAGGACGTAAGCGTGGCTGTCTTACACCCTCCCTTCGTCACACGCAGTCAGAAGCGAGGGGACAATTAAAGCTGTGTCTGCCAGCTGAGATCCCCGGTCAAACGCTCCCCTGTTCTGTCCCGAGATGGCTGCCACTGCTCAGCCCTGGGCTACACACAAGTGACTTTCCTGTGCCCATCTTACGCCCTTTAGAAGGTTCTAACACATGTAAAATGAAAGGGTTTTTCCCCACAAGAAAGCAACGAAATTTCCCTCGCTGTGGCCAACGCAAGTAATTGCTGTACCTGCACTGGAATCACAGCATTAACAAAAGAAAAAATAACAAAGATTTCGCTTCTACCCTCACTTGTCACACCAGAGAAACCCCAGTCGACCTGCTGAGCATCTCACAGCGACATCTTTACCCTGTAAGACATAAAACTGCTTTGTGCTTGACTACAGCTAACAAAGAAGTGGAGATGTTTCAGGTTTAGGACCTGACCTTTCTCTTCTCACTTCAAATAGAGTCCCACTTTAAAGTTAAGGGCACAACTGAATCAGGCAGTTCAAGACAAAGCCCTGGTTTCTCCCCAGTTCTGTCACAGAAAAAGCAATAGAGAGAACAGACAGCACAGATCCCAGCACCTCTTCACTCCCGAAACACAAAAAGTAACACAAAGAACTTCACCTTAATACAAGCCCAAAATAAAATGCTTGTAGAAACAGCATCTTTTTTTGTAGGTGTGCACTAATATTATTCCTTTTTAGAGTTTCTGTGCACATCTTCCTCATGCAGCAACAAGAAAGCAGCATGAAAGCCTTCACCCAAGGATGGATGAAGGCTGCGTAACAAATAGAGACACCCAGGTCAGCAACTCAGGACATCAAGAGACAGTTTTCAGGACCGCTTTCACAAAAGATGTGCCGAAGTTAAGATGAGTAGATTAAAAAAAATCAACTGCAAGAGACAGAAGCCAAGAAACTTTTCAAACATGAAGCTACAGCGATGCTTCCTAACATTGCTATCAAAAGCACAAGCTGTTTAACTGTTTTCACCCAGAGAAAGAGTGCTAGGTCTAAAATACAAGGAAAAAGAATAAAAGAAAAAAACCCTCAAGTCACACTTCACATTTACCAGATATTCTTTTATTAAAAACAGAGTTTCTATTGTGAGTAGGAAAAAAACCACTTACCTGACACAAATATATCTTATGCAAGTTCCACTCCTCTCCCAGAGCACAAATTTTGATATCACTGTTCTCCCCATTCAAAAACAGAGTCTGATAAATATACTTCGAAGTGCTTTTCAATTTTTTCCTACATAAAAAGGCAAACAGAGATGCAATCCTTTAAGTTTTTCTCCTACAGAAGAAACACTAAGTATAAAGTATTAGACAGGGTTTTTTTCTCCCTGAAACAGATCGCGCCCCCCACGCCGCTGCCCCCATGGCTTCCCCCTTACCTCCCCCTCTCGTTTTCTGCAGCTGCTGCTGGGACTTTTCTAAAGCAAACCCAAAACTAACCCCCGCCCCGGGCCACCGCCAACCTCCTACCAAAAGCCTTTTCCCTCCACCTCCTTCCCGAAGATCGGGCTCGGTCCTCCAGTGCCCCAACCCCTGCTCCCATAACCCAACACCCACCCCCACCCCTGCCAGGCCCCTCGGCCCCACGCAGCCCCTTCTTCTCGCCTCCCCACCCCAGGGCCTACGCGACAGCCGCCGGCCCCGCAGCCCCTTCCCGCCCCCCGGCAGCCCCACGGCCACGACTGCGGCCCGCAGCCCCCTCAGAGCCGGCGACCACCAGCCCCCCCTCCCCTCAGCCCGCACCTGCGGGGGGTGTTGAGGAGCCGCTCCTCCCGCTCGGCCTCGCCGTCGCTGTCGCTGTCACCGGGCCCCTCGGCCCCACCGCGCTTCCTCTTGCCGCCCCGGCCGCCGCCGTCCCCGGCCGCCCCATCGCCCCGCGGGAGGCCCACCCTCCGCCTCAGCACCCGGCTGCTCAGCGAGCCCATCGCCGCTCCGCCGTCGCCGCCGCCGTCTCCTCATGGGGCCGCCCGGAGCGGAGCGGGGCCGGAGCGGGGACGGCGCGGCGGGTAACGGCG
>JAAGAY010148248.1:193772-204830 GCA_011801015.1 Ardeotis arabs | reverse complement strand
GTAGAGTTGCTGTGGTAAGGCTAATTTCTGACAATTATACAGTATCATGCAAACCCCCTGGGATACCAATTCTATTATGTTTTATTGTTCCTGAGATCAGTGAAATTGTTTAAAGAGACCATTTTACCAATCAAGCTAACAGCAATTCTGAAAATGTTTTAGTAATCTGTATTCATTACTAAACATGCATTTGCTGACTAAACAAATGACTCTTGTTTATTTCCATAAGATAATAGCTCTGATGCTATATTTGTCTGCAAGCCTATTGCATGATTTGCTGCCATAGAGAAATAAGAGTTTTGGCAATGAACAAGATCCAACTGAGGAACCAGATCTTAATTTCACAGAATGCATCTGATCACACCATAAAATGGTTATATTCTGCTGTTCTTTATTAACATCAATGAACAGTTAAGTCTATTAAGATGCGTTTCATTACCTCTGCCAAATGCAAGTAACTTTCAACCTTTTCAGAGCAGTAAGATTTACCATACAATTTAAAGAATGATTGTGCCTTCTTTCTTACACAAACAGGATTTGTTTTCATGAGTACGTTCCCAGCAATTTAGCAGCTATAATTTAATGGGCTTGATACGATCCTGTAAATATTTGGAAAGGAATTTGAATAACAGTCCTGGCACATCTACTTTGATTTACTAAAATATAGTTGCCACGAACCACAGTGTAGTTAACATTGTCACTAGTGGAGTAATTAAACAGTGAAAATGTCATACAGTGCAGAGAGTAACTCTGTCTGTAACTCCTATTACAAATAAGGATGATGTTTCATGAAAGAACATGGGATGAGAGTTATGGCAAAAGCTAATTTTTATGAGCACATTTTTGTCCCCACACTTTCATATTTATACATCACAGAAAACAGGTTATAGAAGTAATAAGCTTAGTGTAAAAATATGAATATGCCCTAGCATATGCAGATCAGAAAAAATTAAAGTTCCAATAGAAGTTCATAACACATATAAGTTTTTGTAGGACTTTAGCATGGGAGGTTCATTTGCCCATTTAGGCAGGAAATACTTTGTGCTATTAAGATACTAAAACACCTCTCAAATCACAGCAAACAACATAATATTATAATCACTCTTTCTTCTATTCATCCCCTTCTGTTCCTTGTATCTACCACCACCCTGATATGATGGCAAACACAACGCTATAATCATTACTTCCTTCGTCCATCACCCTCTGCTCCTTGTCCTCCCTCCCCATTAGGACAGATAAGAATAACTCTAGTAAATTAGGGGAAACACATATGCAGTAGGCCCAACCCACTACACTGGTAATTACTAGTATAGAGATGAAGGTAAAATAGCTACTCAGTTCCAAGCACTGATGAAGATGTTCTCCAGCCACTGGCAGGGCTGCTGAGTAGCAAATTAATGCACACTGATACAACAATAAAATATAAGAAAGATTATTTCACTGATCTCATTGTTTCAGGTTTTTATTTTTTTCACTTATAGGTGCCTAAAATTATCTCAAGCTTTTAGAAATACTTCCCCCAAAAGGAAATTCTTTTGACATGAAAATATTGCCCAGAACTGGAGTGCCCAATTACGTAATTTTCCAAACTACATGGTTTTATTTTTGTCAGCCTCAAATCTGAACATAGGCAAAGATTCCACAAACAGGCAGGCTTTTAAAATGAGTAAGGTCACACCTGTATCAGAAAATAATCATTTTGACTTAAATTCTCTCTGATTGAATGTGAAACAGTAATCTTAAGTGAGTAGATACCTGGAGGTATTTCTACTCTTCAACAGCCCATAGCAGTTGTTAATGCCATTTGTTTTCTTTGCACCCTAAAAGAAATATGCTTTGCAAGTCTAGAGGACAGGCTGTGTAAAGTCATGTCTATAACTCTGAAACTCTGCTCTAAGATTCCAGCATGGGAATTATTTGAAGCTAATTGGAAGAAGGAAAGATACATTGGTTAATAAAATGAATTTAAAGCAATATATGAGCACCGGGAAGACTGCAATTGCTTAGCACTGCTTTGAGAAAAATCTCTGCCTTTATTATCAAATACCAACTTTCTAGAATTGTTGCGGTAAAATTACCCTTAAAAATAAATCTGAGTACTTACTTAAAATATGTTTCTGTATTGAGACATCTGTGGATTTCTAAGGCATAAAATTTTAACACAAAAGAGTTAGGTATATTAACGGTTAGTCAGAAATTATTTCCCCAAATAGCTCTCCCAGCCTCAGATACCTTCTCCAAGATAAATACCTTTATCTAATCCTTTTCACAGTAATGAGGTCTCTGGGACAAAAGCCCATTGCTTAGTTTGGGACTTGAATGGCAGAGTAGACCTGCCTGGTTTTCAGGAGGATCCAGGAGTGCCAGGGCATCAAGCAGGAAACTGGCTTTCTTCCACTCATATCAACGGTGAGGCTGCTCCTTTTTCAGAGCCTTCACCCTCACTGCCAGATTTGCCACCCTTAGTAGCTTTCTGGAAAGACAGGTAGTTACATGACCCCTGAGCAGCATTAAACTGGGCCGTGGCTATGGGCACAGACGACCTTGCAGAGCAGCTCCAGAGCCTTCCTTGTGCTCTGCCTTTGGGCTGCAGATAAAACCATCAGATGGCAGGGAATATTGTAAGTCCATGAGAACTCTGTGGATTAAACAAGAAAATAAGAAATATGCATTTTTACAATGTGACATAGAAAACCTTTGGCAAATCCCTCCTTTTATTTTGTAGGATTCCAGGACAAAATGAATTTGAGTGAAAGCATTTTGAACACTTTATTTTGCTGAAAAGAAAAATCTTACATGCAGTTTGAAAGTAGACACAGATACAGAAAATGGATTTTTTCCCTGGTGCTATTTGAGGAACTACTATTCTGGCTATTCAAACTATTATTCTGTTTCTTTAACCCTACCTGCCTGTAATCTATATGTGTGTACAGTACTATGTATTTATAAAATAGTCTATAGCCACTGGATATACAAGCACTCTTTCAACTTGAAGTTTGTATGCACTAGACATCACCAAAAAAAAAAAGAAGAAACTCAATGAAAATTACAAGTTCAACATCACTTCACAAGGTTTCCTAAGTCATGTAATTACATCAAAGAACACTGAGCTAGTGCTACAGTAGCTTGTATCAATTCTGTCATAGAAACACTCAACTCAAGTGGGTCCTTTACCCTGCAATCCCTTCCTACATGCGTATCATTCAAGTTCAAGAACTATTTTGCTAGAATAGTACAGCAGCTTTCAGATATCTGCTTAAAGTCATCACACTTTCATAGAATAGACATAATGTTATTATTATTTTTAAATAAAAATCATCTCCATGATTAAAGGGAAAGTTTTATACTATGCCCCCAAGGCAGACTTAAGAGTTGACTCCAGACTGATGGCATTTCCTGCAAATTTACTAACTTTAGAAAAGGAGGAAGACTTAAGTCCAAGTTCAGTAAAGACTTTAAGTTTCTACCTCACATACAATCTGAACACAAAAAGTGCATTAGTGAAACAATATTTTATATTTTATGATCTTCAAAATCTGAATGTGTCATTTAAATTGTACTGGTTAACCTTAGCTATGGCTTTTAAATTCTCAGTGACAGAACTGGCTGGTAAGTATCAATGCATACTGCCAGATGGAGATTTTTACATTTCTGCATAAAAGCACCAGAAAGATGTGAAGTTTTCCATGCAAGCTGTTCCACATGCTGACTCCAGCATAGAGTTTTACTGAGGAGAATGCAAGAGGTTATGAAAATGAGGTACTTGGATCTCCTAAAGGAGGCCAGAGTTATTTTGGGGACCTACAATATGCCAGGGTTATAAAGTTTCACTCTCAGAAAAATAGGGCATAAATCCTTCCTCTCTTGAACATCATAAGGACATTTGGTGGGATTATTATCAGAGTATATGAGGTGAAATGCTGCATGCTAACAAAAGCCTAAGAAACCAAAGTAAGATTTTTGCAACTTGAAGACTTGCACAGGCATTTGTTAGTATGTTAAACTATCTCTTTTTTAATAATCATCATAGCACTGTTCCTAGGTCTCCATAAAAAATAGAAAATACTCTTATTTGCAAATTACATATATACGCCATGATCTCCCTTTTCCCACATTCAGTAATATCAACTTACCAAAATACAAACAAGCGACATACTGTATTTCATGTATTTCATGTCAGCTAAATGGATTAGAATCATCCTTATATTACAGCCTCAATTCTCCTGGCACACTAAACTCAGAAATAGAACTACCCAAACCCTATAACATCGACTGCTATTCAAAAATATGCAAATCAGATATTGTTTTCTCAATCCAGCAAGCATATCTTGCTACCCATTTAAACTATTGCACAACTGGTACTGCAACAGTGAATTTGGAGTGGCAAAACAAATTTGTATCCTTTAAATTACAGATATATATACATATATATTTGATCTTGGAAAACATATAAGAATGTAACCGGAACCTCAATAGATACATTTTTGTGTAATGTGAGGTAAACATCAATTTGACTTAATCTGTTTTTCCCTTTACTAGATTACAACCCCCTGCAGAATTAAATAGTGTTAATGAGCCTTGGACTATATTCCGAAAGCTAGGCCTTGTAAAAAAGGCAGCTTCAGTTCAGCCAAACATTTCATTACAAGGACATAATAAAGTAGAGAATGTGAGTGTATTTGGGGGAATGGAGGGGTAGCTAATGAGCCTCTTCAGAATCAACAAGCCTGGCACAACAATGCCAGATGTTAGTGCTCTTGGCAGCCAGAAGATGGAGAGATGACCAGGAACCAAAGGAGAGGGGGCAAAAAGGGAGGAGAAGGGAAGTAAAGAGTAAATTCCTAGTAAAGCATTCAAAAGATAGACATTGTTATCTTGTACCTGCTCGGAATATAGGAAATACAGTTTTTAGTTTGCAGCTGCTAAATTTAGTTCACTGTCCTTTCACTGTCATAAGAGAAAAGAATTAAATTGAGTTCCTGAAAATAATCGTGCAGGACTTCTCACTGTTTTGTGGGTTTGTTTGGGTTTTTTTTTTTGTTTGGTTGGTTGGGTTTTTTTTTACATAGACCAATTTGCATCAATGCAATTTCATGAGCTCATGTGAAACAATAAATAAAACTCCTACTTTTTCCAATTCCCTTCTATCCAAGCCAACTGGATAATTTAACTCAAAAACACTAAAGGAAACAAAGACCCAAAGCAGCCATGATCCAATTAATATTCCTTTTGTCTTCAAAGGTTTTGTATTAGTGTACCACACAAACTAGCAACTTACAATAATCCGCTGTACTAAAAAAAAATTAGAAAGAAAAAATAGGATGACAATATAATGCAACAATCCATGGACATTTTTTATTCTTCTTACAGCAGTGGTTGTTACACTTTTTTCTCAGGCCATGTTGTGTTCTGTTTCTACCCACCCATTGGAGAACTGCTGTCCTGAGCCACATATTCCTCCCAGATACATAGTGTTCAGAGTCCACCAGCCCTGGCCATGCCAGGCACGTATGGCACAGTGATGGGATTTCATCAGCTTCTGGAGCTTAGTGTCCACTGTCTTGTCCTTCTGTATTCAGATAGATATTTGTGCTCTGACTGTGTCAGTGCTGCCACTACTGCCACACTGTTGCAAGATCTTGACTGGTAAAGTCATGAGTTCCCTCTGCTTCTGCTTTGTATTGCACAGGTGGGGGCCTACAGGAAAGATGGGGAGAAACTCTTCAGTAGGGCCTGTTGCAATAGAATGAGGGGTAATGGTTTTAAAACAGAGGAAGGTAGATTCAGATTAGATATTAGGAAAACATTTCTTACAACAAGGGTGGTGGAACACTGGAACAGGTTGCCCAGAGAGGTGGTGGATGCCCCATCCCTGGAAACATTCAAGGCCAGGTTGGATGAGGCTCTGAGCAACCCGATCTAGTTGGAGATGTCCCTGCTCCTTGCAGTGGGGTTGGACTAGATGACCTTTAAAGGTCCCTTCCAATCCAAACCATTCTATGATTCTATGATTCTATGTGCTTGCAGACGAAGCTCTACCGGTTCTACTTCACAATCTAATCCTGCTCAATCCAGATCAACGAATCCCTAATCAGCAGATCCTCAGCAAACCAAAGAGACAGGATGCCATTTCTTCTGTCATTTAAAATCCACCAATCTAAAATTTAATTTAGGAATGTTATCTGAAGTTGCTTTAGAAAGATTCAGCAGTATTGATTGATCCTGATTCAGGCCCATTTCTGATCTGCCTGGACTTCATAGTTATGTAAATACATTTGTCTCCCTAATAAAGGATTACATTGTCAAAGGAGTAGAAATTAAGCCCTGCCACCTTCTCTGAGGGCAAGTTCAAGCCTAAGACCACGGTCTCATGTACCAAAACCTCCAATGTCTTCCGAGTTCTCACAGGACTCTGGTCTGAAATCGCTTGTGCTTTCCTCAGCTTGGCAATCTTCCCTCACCGCTGCTCTCACTACAGCTCAGCCTCTTTCCACCTCCAGAAAGGCCTGATGCCTCGCCAAATAACTGAGCTGCAGCCTTCACAGCAGCTGCTCTCGAGGTGGGAGCCTCGTAAAAGCCAAGGGATGCGACTACCCCCTCAGGAGTTGGTACAGCCAATGGTTAGTGAATCCAGTGAAGCTGTTCGAGACCAGTGGCAGAGCTGACAAGCTTGCCTGTCTCAGATTCCCACAGGAGAGGTAAAGACTGCTTTTCTGTCCTTCTCTTACCCTAAAGAGTGCCAGGCTAGGCTGCTTCTATAATGAAAATGCCCCTCCCTCCAAATGCTTTTAAAGTTACAGTAATAATACATGTAGGCTCGGATGGTTTAAGAAAGGGACTTATGAGTACCTGTTCCTGTTATTGATGTCCAGAACAAAGCTTCAATCAATGAAAAAGTGCTTGCTTTTCCTTTTTCATTAAAAAATGTGGAATAAAGAGATTGATCTACTTTATTCCTCTAGACATTCTTTAAAGTACAGCTGTCTAGCTTGTGGCAAAAGAGGAGCTTAGTGTATAGTGATTTTTATCCCCTTCTCTGCTGTTTGAGGATTCTTTTTTTCCTTCCCCCAAAACCCCAATATTTTGTAGCTGTCTAATTCCTGACTGAACTGCACACAGTTGCCTCACACCATACAGTGTGTGACCCAGATACGTAACTTACTGCTTTGCAAAGCACAATCTCCTGCACTGACAGATAAATCAGTTTCTTGTGGCTGCTTAAAAATAGCAGCTATAGCTGTGGCAGAAGTTCTCTGCAAGTGCAGCCGAAACATGAAATTGTGAGAGTAATCCACCACACTCTCAACAAGCCAAAGGGGAGCCCAACACATGCTATCACCAGCTCCCACATGCAACCCCAGTGGCATAGCAACAAAGCTGGAAAATCCTCAAGGAATAGCGAAGGCTGTCAGCAGCACTAACATGATTAGTTAAGGGGATCTGCTTGTTTTCCTCATGCAGACATGTGAAGTGCTGGTATCATTCCATTTGGGAACTCCTCTTAACTAGGTCATTTCTGCTGTAGGCCCTAAGTAGACACAAAAGCTTTCAATCCATGCTAATGCTGTCAAAGCCAGCCTCATAGTCTTGCCATTTTTCCTCAGATATCAGCATAATTTGGCTTGGCCAAGAGGTAACTCAGCCACTTCTGTCTATGCTGTAGCTTTCAGCCGTGGATGCCTGTTCCCTTTCGCTCTCATGTCATGTTGCATTACAGACAGGCCCCTGAAGTAGACCTGAATAGGTAAAAAAGGCTTGCCCATGTGGTATTTTTTCCCCTGAAAATGAGAACATCAAAGACCAAAAAGAGTGACAAATAAGCGAGAAGAGTCTCTTTCTACCTAACCTGACTTAATACAGTATTTCTTCTCAGATGTTCCCCAAAACCTTTTGTGATAGGAAGCTCTAAAACATAATTATATAAACAATATTATAAAATAACAAGTGGTAAGTAGATGTGGCTTTAGAAACTAGTGGAGTAAAAGGATCTCAATTGCAATTCTTAGTCAATATACTGTTAATATACTGTCTCTATGCTATTTGTAAAATGAGTATTGCCTGGGTTCTTTTTTTTCAGCAAACTGGGGAAGTCACTAAAAAAAAAAAACAAAGGAAGCTGGTGATGGTAACTGCCTAATCCTTGCTACATATCCTCCCTTCTGATGAGAAAATAATAATTTTTGGTTGTGCATTTGAAGTACCACAAGACTCATGATGGATGTCATTAAAGCCCAATATGGGCCTCAAGTTAAAAACCTGAGGTGTGCAAAACCACATCTTCAGAAAGGTGAATTCATCCACTGCAGTAATTAGGTCAGTAAGGTCTGAGAAAAGGTAAGCTGTTCTCCGTAAGTGTTTGATCACTCAGGATGAGTAATAAGTATGTGCACGTACACGTACTAGGGGAAAAAATAATACTGTGGTGATTGATTCCCCTGAAAATATCATATTAGACTCAGACTATCTACCTATTTGATTTGATAGGTATGTTTTCTAAATTCCGGAGTATTGTCTTTGCAGCCTGTCATATCTTGAATATTCACAGCAAGCTACTCAAGGTGAACTAAAGGCAACAAGAAGAAAACGAAACTCCTTTGACAAGTTCAGTTTTGTGGCACATGCTGCAGACCAGTTTTCAAGTTCTGGTCAGAATAATCTATTCTGACCTTAAAAACCTTTTGAACAATGTGAAAATACTAGTATGCCTGGATTTTTCTCCACACTGCATACTGTCCAGAATGAAAACTTTAAAAAGGCTCTCCAACCCTTATGGGAAAGATTTTTTTTTTTACCACTTGCCTGTCCTAGTCATTTTAAAATAAAAAGTTAGTTAAAAATTGAATAAAAATAAATAAGTATAACCCTTTTTAGTTCATACAATAGCAAAAAGTAAATATTCTTTCAGTTACAGCACACTAGATTATATGACAAATGACAAAAGAAATTAAATATTTTTTTCTTCTGCTTTTCATTGAAGACACTGTTGTTTTTCTAATTGCTTTGTATCTTTACACACTGCATAATGTTATCCCCACTTTACTTTTACCAGTGCGCTCAGTCAGCAGAACTCATTTCCCCACAGGTACTAATTCTAATGGCTTGTCCTCCACAGCAACAAGAAACAAGCCAGCTCTACTCTGGAAGCCACAGTGGTGTGGAGTTCAATCCAAAGTGAAATAAATTCAGGGTCAGCCCTGAATTCATGCACTTGTGCAGCTTCTAGATCCCAGCTGATCTTCTCTGAGTGTGTGACTGCCTCTGTCACAGGAATACTAACTCACTGAAAATGACGCTCAAGTTATACACAGGCTGCATATTTGTAGCCTGCTTGTGAGTCAGTTCTGCTCACCGGGAACTGGCATCTTAAGAAGGCTCCACAAATACTATTTTTGGCAGCTCTAGCCCTAAACCTCTTCCTGCCTTCTATCTCCCCATATAATTCATGCTCCAGTAGTATCGCGCATGTCAGTAATAAGTAGGGTTTGTGGGAGCTGTGCAGTGAGCCTCCAATTAAATTTTTTACTGCTGTTGCAACACTGGTTCAAAAGTGGCCTTAGTAGTATCCAAGCAATAAACTAGAAAGGAGGAAGAGTAATTGCTGAAATTAATTGCTGTTTAAAAAAAAAAGGGAGGATGGGGGTGGACAAAAGTGTACTCAGTCCTGCTATACTGCAAATATACTGTTAGCAGCTAACTAACCCCTTTCAGAGCTACCTCTGAACTCAATAAAAGCAGGTACAGACCCTTTGAATGCAGGCTAATCATGTCCATGATGAGGATCATAATTTCCAGTATCATTATCAGACAATTAACAGGAACACCATGGTTGCTAGCATCTTTCACTTCATTTGCGGCAGCATCCATGGCACAGTGCTGCTTAAGGTAGTTCCTTAACTAGATCAATGCAAGACGGTTATCTTCTCTCAGCTGACAGATTTACCTGTAACTTGCCACTAACTACCAGGCATTAAGCCAGCTGCAGATTGTCCGTCTTTGAAAAGAAAAACAAAACAAAAATACCAATAATTTCATTCAAGATTGGTCTCGTGCAAGATCATTAAGCTACAATAATGTCTTGTTTCATACACTGTATGTACAAAACTCAAGGGGATTCTTTTCTTGGAATTTTTCTGCTACTTTTGATGAACTGCTAGAACTTACATGAAGAAAGCAGAATGGGTAATAAGTAGTAGTAATTTATAGTTCTATAAGTATCTTTTACTCAACACTTAGGAACCTACAAAATATCAATTAAAAAACTTCAGCATTTTACTAAATGATATAAAGAATCTCCTCAATAAGGTCACTGTCACTATTGACTTCAAAACAACATCTAGCTTTTAGTTAATGCATGCTTCATTGATAAGATTTAGTTGTATTCCTGTAAAAGACAATACCTATTTAATGAAGCCTCACAATATCTTTTTGGAATCAATGAGTATTCACATTACCCTTAAGATGAAAAATCAAGGCACAGAGTTTCTGTTACTCACTGACTTGTCCCTTATTAACCCACGACATGGTTACAGGAACCCACAACACTGTCATGCTCTATCAATAATCCTCAAAGCTTTCTATTCTACTAACCATTTTAATGCAAATTTAGATCACTTCAAGAAAGACAGAGAAGACAACAGTCAAAAAATCTTCAACACATAGGTAAAGCAGGAGAGTTGGAACCATCTGCCTTGATGCTCTCTGATAACTTGCTGGAAGTTATAACTGATAACATGCTGGAAGGGAGGGATGCCATCCAGAGGGACCTGGACAGGCTGGAGAGTGCCCGTGCCAACCTCATAAATTTCAACCAGACCAAGTGCAAGGTCCTGCACATGGGTCGTGGCAATCCCAGGCACAAATACAGGCTGGATGAAGAATGGATCAAGACCAGCCCTGAGGAGAAGAACTTGGGAGTGCTGGTCGATGAGAAGCTCAACATGAGCCGGCAATGCACCCTTGCGGCCCAGAAGGCCAACGGCATCCTGGGCTGCATCAAGAGGAGTGTGGCCAGCAGGTCGAGGGAGGTGATTCTCCCCCTCTACTCTGCCCTGGTGAGAC
>JAAGAY010148248.1:177514-193752 GCA_011801015.1 Ardeotis arabs | reverse complement strand
GAAACATTCAAGGCCAGGTTGGATGAGGCTCTGAGCAACCTGATCTAGTGGGGGATGTCCCTGCTCCTTGCAGGGGGGTTGGACTAGATGACCTTTGAAGGTCCCTTCTAACCCTAACCATTCTATGATTCTATGATTCTATGAACTCAGAAAGTCGCCAGAGTTTTAGAAAGGCAAGAAGTTCTTGCACTTAGATAGGAGTTAGTTACATTTACATTAGTCTAAAATAAATAAATAGATAAATAAATAAGACAAAATGCTGTGTTACTTGGCACTGTGGTAGATGGTTTATACAGTAACTCATTATAGGTATGTAGAAAATCCCTAAATCTTAAAATCTGTGACAAATTTGGTTAATTTTATCTCTGAGATTCATACCTAGTAGAAAATCTAGTAGCTGTATCAGTCAGTTTAAAACAAAGCTCTTTAAGAAGAGATCATATTTTTTATTTTTCTGCAGCTCTGGAAATGCACATTAACTGCACAACTCTATTATTACTGCAAAACTTTAATCTCATTCCTATCTTCTGGTTGTTCTCCAACGCTAAACATGCCTGCAGCAAAGCAGATCTTAACTTATTAGCACAGATTTTAAGCATTTCTCCCTCCCTTTTCTCTCTCTCTCCCTTATTTTATTTTTGTATATGATCTCCTTTCAAGTGCTTTCTTTTTTGCTTAGACATTAAATTTAAGTTGATGCAATACATAAAAACTTGCATTACATCAACTGGCAATAAATACATTTAACTTACAGATTTATTTCTTTACTAGCCATGTGCTCTTCCCCAGTCACACTCCAAGGTTTATTTTAATACATCTGGCTAAACAATCTTGGTTTATTTTTCAGTAAAAATATGGATTCCTACTGACAGTAAAATCTTATTGCACAGATATTGTAAAGTAATATGTGTTCACTGTAACAGGCTCCCCTGAATCCATGCTATCAACCAGAAACCTGTTATGGGCCATTTTTGTCTTTTTTCCCCCTCTCTTTCTCTCTCTTAAGCAAGTGTAATTGGAGCAGGAGCAAAAAGGCAACCTTGAAGGACAGATCTCGAATGGTCAGCCTTCAAAAGTGTTAAGCAGTATACTTTGCCTGTTTGGATGCTATCAGTCAGTGCACCTCAATTTCCTCTTCTATGAGAAGACTGCCTGTCTCGCATTTCAACTGCATTTTGACAGCTGGAGTTTCATCTCAGGTCTCTGAAACAAGAATATTTCCTAACCCAATACACCTGTTCCCATTAACAAAAAAAAAAAACAAACCATGTGAGCAAGGAATTCTTCCTTACCAAGACAACTCATCTTGAGCTCAGAAAACATGGGATACATCTTTTGAACAGGACTGAACGCAATTTCAAGTAAGCACCAAGGCTCAGAGAAATACACTGGTCCAAATTCTTACTTATCTGCAGCAGGTTTTATGAGAGAGAAATATTTATAATCCTTATTGAGCATATTGAAACCTAGGAATACTTATTTACCTGATCTGAACTACCATCACAGTAACAGTTGGAAAGCAAAAGAAAGAGCACTGACGGGCTACCAAGTACACCCGCTCACTGACTCTAATATATTCTGGTGGTGCTTAAAAGAGCACAGATAGCAGCAAAGTTGTTTAATTTCATACATTACTAGAAAGGAGAACTTTTTATCATAAGCAATTTTTTTTTTTTGCCATAGCTGCTTAACTTCCCCTAACACTGACAAAATAAATTTGCTTCAAGATCCTCTGAAGAGACGATCTTTGCCCTTAATTACACTTCGTATTTGAGGTAGCTTTTTTCCAACAACAAGAGATATAAGTAGAAAAAGTCACTTGAGAAAAATAAAACCATAAAATTTTGCGCTTTATAATTCCTGTTTTATATTAACATAAGGAAGAGAGAAACTTTTATCATTGACAGGGCTGGAAAGCAAACAAAATTTAAACAAACAAACAAAACATGAAAGTTTCCGGTACCAATGCTACACACATGCTTTGAATCACTCAGAGTTCTTCTTCCTGTGTTCTCCATTTTTAGTTTAGTCATATTAATTTTTTATAGGAACAATTTTTGCCTGTGAGATAGTCATAGCATCCATACTTCTACTAAAATAGAAGATGCTTGTGAATGTGTAAAGAATGGTCAGGAAGAAATCTAAGAAGGTTTAAAATTGTTTTTAAACCTTTAAATTATTCTCATCTGTAATATTTTAAGGCTCCAAGACAAATCTACTTCTGCGTATTACTATTCCTCCTAGAACTCCTCTGCCCCCTTGGCAGAGCTGATAGGAGTTGAATTTTAATGATATTCCAATGACTTGAATTTTTCCTAAGCTGTTCTTTTTGTCACATTGAACCATTTTTATTTCCCTTTTATCTTTTAAATGCATGAGATTACTATAATAGACAATAGCTGATTCTTTGTCATAACAGACAGTTCATCAGCAAATTGACAAGTTACAATCCTACCCACTCAAAGTGGGTGACAGTGGCAGACACTCTTGTGAAAGTTTAATATATATCTTTATAATGTGACAAGAAGCATCACTGGGCAGAAAGTTACCTGCTTGGCATCCCCTATTCATAAGCAGTGCTGAAGTGATTCTTGTACTCTATTCCTTCATGTACCAAAACTGTTCATGTACTGCTTAAAATGTTAGCAGGTATGAAAGTTGTCTTTATTCCTACACTCTTCTAGGAATGAAGAGCATTTGAAGTGATGCCTGCACTCCAGCCAACAAATCAGTCACTAGGCCATTGGCAGGGGCCAGTAGGCTTAGTCCTTCATAGCCCCCAGACACCCATCTGACCTTACAGGCATGCTGAAACAGATCCATACATCTATTTAAGCACTTACTTCATAATGATTATTATGAAATGGGATAACTCAACTGGTTTTTTTTAGCTTGTAGGTTGTTCAGAAATGGCCTGAATCTTCATGCATTATTCAACACCTACCGTAACTGAACTCACCACTGTCGAGGCCTTCTGTTGCCATCCAAATACAAATAAAATAACAACACCTGACAGAACATCCTGCAGGAGTTGGATTTGGTTTCTACAGCTGCAGTGATTCTGACCCTCCATGTTCAGCAGCACTTCACCTCACCATACTGTAACTATTCAATCTTATTCCTTGAGACCACCTCTCTTTGTTTTGTGTTGCATCTTGGTCTTCTGAGTTGTTTGTTTTCAACCCACTTAATCTTTTATCCGAGAGAGATTTAGCAACACACAAGAGAGGACGTTACAGCAGTAGGTGGTTTCTCAGACGTTTTGGTCAGAGGTGATTTATTATAAAGCAGAAAGTCCAGATATTCTGCAAATCAATGTAATAGTGCTTGAGGATGTGTTATACAATAATGATTTAAGGCACGTATACATATTCATCAGATACACGTATTTACCTGTTATAGAGATAACTTTCTTCAAAGCAACATGGCTATGACAAGTTGATCATGACAACTTGAGAGTCAGAGAGGAGAACAGGAAACTCTAAAGAATGAATTATTGTCTTTCAAGTGTACTTTTCCTTAAAATGATTGTGGCATAACAGATATGCATCCTTGTGTGTCTAGATATAGAATCTCTTCTTCCTCAGTTACTTATATTGATCAGATGGGCTATAAAAGCAAATTTTCAGGTGTTCTTTATATGTACATATCATCTCAAATGCATGCTTTGCCACGAGTTCCTTCAGAACCCCACGACTTTCCTTCTTGTGTATATGGTCAGTAGAGCAAAGATAAGAACCAACTATGAAGAGCCTCCTATTTATCAAATATTATGTCAGTAGAGATGATGAATCCAGAGCAACACAGATTAATTTCTCAAAGCCTTCAGAGCATCAACCATATAGAGTGCATGATCTGGACCCACAGAGGAAAGTGGAAATCACAACAAAATGTGATTTGTATTCCTATCTATGTGTTCTCTTATGAGCAACAGTCCTTCAGATGGGAAGCTTCAGCATCAAGTTTTGTTGAGACTATTTCAAATGCACTATGTATGCACTAATCATATTCATGTTTCAGTCACACAAAGGTTTAAGAACAGATTTGTAATAAAAGTGAAAGCCAGAGAAATTTTTGATCTAAGGAATAAACGTGACAAAAAAATGGCTCCATTCATATTTGAAATGAGAAGGAAATTCACCAACTCTTAACATGAAAAGTTATATATATGGAAAAGTCAGGTGGTTTTATCATTATGTATGACAAATGGAAAATGATTCACATATCACTCTGACTTAAGCATGTCATTATTATTCTTTATACCTGAGAATACAGATCATTTCCACATGAGAGGTCTAAAAATCGAGAGGAATGTCACCTGACATCCTCATCCCCATTTATACAATTTTGCTTAGGAATTTCAAAATGAACTTCTAATTTACATCAACCTGAAGTAGCTAAAATGACAAAGATCTGGTTTAATATATATTTTAGGCTGTGAAAATCTGAAGGGTAAGTGTACTATAATAATGAGTATCAGAACAATCAAACTAAACCCAGGATACCTGCTGAAAGATAACCAGCACAGGAGATGATGTTAGCCCTTTTCCCTCATGCTGCTCTGCTCTGTAACCAAAGGAGGCAGAACACTTGATTGCCACTTTTGCCAGGCTTACAGTGCTGGCTGGTAAAGCAGAGCCATATTCAGGGGATCCACCCCTGACTCACGATCTGTTTGGCAATATGAATAGTCTATATTTTTAAATTGTAAATATCTGATTTAAAACTTATCAGACAAGCCTAGAATGGATCTGACCTTCTGCTACAGTATACCTGGAGCAGCTACTCACTCTAATGTGCAATGAATTTAATGCACTGGAAGCTTAGATCTTATTGATGGGTCTGGACCTACCTGTAAGAGAAAAGGAAATTTCTAAAACATCCCTGCAAATGCAGCTGGAAAATCAGGGTGATAAATCTGTCCTGCATGAATGCTAGCTAGTACTGCCAGGACAGGGAGCAATGAATTCTTTTAAACTGAATCCTAAGTGCTGTTGACTAAATATAGATTCCAAAGGGAACTGTAAGAAGTGGTAATTTATGTCTAAGTCGCTTAAGAGATGCTGAGTTTCAGATACCAAAATAAAATTGGCTGAGAGTTTCTTACTGATACTGTACATATTCCATGACCAAAAAAGCCTCACCCTTATCTACCAGATTTATTAAATCGAACATTGATCTCTGCTCAGACATTTAAGGGCTTGCCATTCATCTTCAGTAAGTCTAGGAAAACATTTGCATCTCTCTGTCTCTTAGCATAAGCAAGGAATTCCACAATGCCCAAACACCTCCAATCTGAAAAATGTGTCTATGAATTAATTCAGGCCTTATGAAGAAAAGGTATTTGTTTCTGAAAAGCAGAATGTCTATACAGAATCCAACAGACTCCATGACAGCAATAGTATCTGTTTATGTAAAATGTCAGGCAAAAAGATTCACCACACAGCTGGAACAGCACATAGTGCCTCTCCAACTCTAAAGGCAGTATTGGTATTGTCTAAAGGTCCAGGGTCTTCTGAGGAGTGGCTCTTCTATTCCTTCATCATCTCATACTTTTCAATACAAGTCTATTTAAAAGCCTCAAGGCATGTAATCTTAGGGGAGGCTGTAATAGTGGAGCAGAAAAACATTCAAATACATTTTAAAATACCAAGAAGTGCTTCATGAGGTAAAAATGCACATGAAAAACCATTTGCAACCTGTCCGCTCTCAGCATTCTTGTTCTAACTTTTCTCTTAAATACGGTAGCAACAATAGACTGACTCTAGAGGATTAAAAAGAGAAAAGAAAGAAAGCTGGTATGACTTCAATGTCATAGCTATTTGAAATATTCACTTTTCATAGACAGAAAGGAGTTGCTGTTAATAATTTTATGACATTATTAATACCTTATATTAAATTTAACCTAAATTACTAAATCAATGCTCTTTAAAAATCAGGGTTATGCCTTGATCTAGTACCATATGAAGTCACATGGCTAATTTCACAGCTATGAGTCATCCCCTCTTCTTCAGTGAGGCTATGTCCATAAAGAGCACTGCAGCAGTATATTAGAGACACCCAAGTTCATTCCAAGCGCAGTATATACCTGTGCAGAGCTCTTGGATTTCAAAAGCATTGCAGCTGTGTTAGGAAGGTATCACGCTTTGCTGAACTGATATACTGTTTCTGGTTCTAAAAACAGAATACTGAATGATGCTGCAGGGATCTAATGCATTTTGCTGGGCTATATGCTAAGGCATCTAAATAAATCTGATGTTGTTCATCATTTAAAGGCCTTATCTGCAATGGAAAACTACATTATGCAAGAATATGGCTTGAGGAATACGAGAAATTAGGAGAGTTTTAAATGCACCA
Source organism: Ardeotis arabs (assembly GCA_011801015.1). Taxonomy (NCBI): domain Eukaryota; kingdom Metazoa; phylum Chordata; class Aves; order Otidiformes; family Otididae; genus Ardeotis; species Ardeotis arabs. The sequence continues at coordinate 187,395 of JAAGAY010148248.1, read as the reverse complement.
TATCAAGAAGGACTGCTAAATTTAGCAGTATGTCAGTTAGTCATGGTTAATTCAAAGTTTAGTCTTAGGAGCATAATCTATTTGAAGAGATTGCTTTTTTTTTTTTATTTCCAAAAGGAAGGAGCTTACTGTCTTAACAAGTAGTGACCAATCCAAAATATATTCCTAGCAAAAACAAGTGAGGACTTGTACTACTATAGGTCATTAGGTCAAGGCAACTGTAGTCTTCACCATAATGTTTACCTCAACCTAATACTAAAATGCCAGCCTTTACTAAGATTTCTCTTGTGTTATTTACTACATTATGTAATGTCTATAAAAGCTTTTTTTTTCTTTTTTTTTCCTTACTGTGAGTTTGCTCTGTGTGCACGGTCACATCTAATACTACCTTCATTACTTGACCTGAGTGGATGCACCAACACAATGTGATTTTTACTAAAGGGCCAAGACTGGGCAGGTCACACACACTCTGCTAACTCCTCCAGCTCCCTGATGAATGCAGGAAGATAAGTCTCTGCAAAGGCAAGTAATTATAGAGCTGCATAAAGCTCTGTATGGGGTTGTACACTCCTTAACATCCACAAGGCACAGAAACTTACAAAAAGAATTATTCCAAGTAAGAAAGAATAGCCCAAGCTAATAAACAAAAAATACTTTCAAGTTTTAGTCTCATTTAGTCATTCTGTAAGTAAGACTCTACAGATCTAGTACCTATAATGGCAGCTTTAGGGGTATTTCATATTTAGCCTTCCAGAGTATGCCTGTGCACAGTGATTTATATGTAGATTCCATAGCAGTGAAACTCAGGACAAGAGCTACTATTCAGATCTTTGATGGAAGCCAGTCAAATGTAATTATAAATGGAATTAGGAAGAGTCATCTACTTCTTCCCATCTATTCTGAGATTTTATTGGGAAAAAAAAATTGTAAGGAATATAACAAGCATGCTGAGAATCTCCGTTAGGCATTTCTATACATCTTTTACTCTGCACTGTATTTTTTTAGAGGTTTTCTTTCAATACTGCCTGCCTGAAGAGCAAATCTTCTCTATTTTTCTTTTAAAAAACAATAGTATATGGTTAGGTCGTAAAGGGGTAGAAAAGTCAAAGCATAAATTATAGAGAAATGAACTATTTACTACAATGTAGTAATTAGAAGGTTGAGGTTTTTCATTGTTGCCACTCTGTGCACATATGATGATCTCAAATGAACAGCCTTTCAAACACCACCCAAAGTGAATTTCTAGCAGGGCTACAAAAAGATTGGGAAAAATCACCTTGCAAGTCAGTTCACTTTATTTTTAAAAGCTCACCAAGGTCACAAGCCCAAGGAAATCTTAATTAAAGTCGATGCAAGATGCAGAAGCGAGGCGGAAAGAATAAGATGGCAAGAAAAATCATTTTTTAAAACATATTAGATTATGTGAGCCAGAGAGGCTTGACACCATCGATTTCAGAAATAGGTTAAAGATAAGGAACCAAGTATTGTAGGAATTACAATGAGGCAAAGCAGGCTGGGAACATCTACTAGACACAACCACTTTCTAATTCCAAGAGATACAATGAAGGCTAAGACTTAAGGGTGCCTAAACCCAATAGGCTTTCATTAGGAGCCACACACCTAACTCCCAGGGCTCCAATGACAAAATCCAACAGACCAGTCATGTTACTGAGCAAATGTTTTAGTCTTTCCTCTTGTTAATTGCTACTAAAAATCACAATATATTTCCCCCTGTACATCATGTTACCTCATTTTTTTACACACTCCACTCTACCTCCCTGCCATTAGTCCTGGAAACGATGCAACCATAATTATTTCCTGTCCAAGAAAACAAACATAGCTCTCCAGCAAGCTGAGAAGCTGCCTCAGGAGAGAACAGAAAATGAAATAACCCACAAGCTGAACTCGCATTTATTATGCATAAAAATATTGGCAGCACGTGATACTTTCATGAAGCTTCTTCTCCTCATCATTGTTCGGCAACCAAAAAAAACTTCCACAGATAATATGAAGTTATGTTTAAAGCAGTTTTTTAAACAACTGCATCTTAAACTGACTTGGATGACGTAAGATCAATGCTCAAAGGTGTAATCCCTGTCAACACAGCAAGTTTCATTATCTGGGTGAAGATTTTGCATCTTAACCCCTAAGACAGTCGACCCCTTTCAGCACTCATTGTCCACTAGTGCAGTCTGCTGCAGTGAGCAACACAAGAGAGGGACAAAAGCCAGGTTCAAAATAAAGAACAGAAACATCTCACATGTTGTCTGCCAGCTATAGTTAGCAAAGCCAATTACAAACTTGCATAAAGGAAAGCTTTCTCAAGGTTTGTGCAGAAACACTGAGCTGTCTGGGAGCCCATGTACAACTGAACTCAATGGCTAGGTGCATTTGTAGAATGAAGATGGGGAAAAGTCCTCATCCAAGGAACTTTCAAAAATTTCCCAGGAATTTTTCAGATGAAAGATGAATACGATTATTCCCTTGCTTTTTAAATAGCAAAACACTGATTACTATTTATGGCAAAGCATTTCAAAATGCAGTTCATTATTTTATAATGCTGAGCTACAGAATCTTGAAGAAACAGAAAAGCTGTCTAGTTCTAGCATGTTAACTGCTTTTTAGCTTAAGGCTGTGCTGGCTAGAAGAATATTAGATTTACAATCAATTTTACTAGCCCCTCTGTTGTTTTCCAGACATGCATATTGAATATTAGTTTCAAACAGTAATACTTAATCTGAATAAAATGAAAATAATTAAGAAATATACAGATTTTATTTTTTTTAAAGGATGAGTTAAAGGGCTGTATGTGTACTAAAATCTACCACATCTTTTAACTACAATGTTGCTTCCCTTCAGGAGAATGCAACACTTGCTCCATAGCCAGATGAAATAAGAGAATCAAGAAATTACATCCACCCAAAAATACTGGAAGACTTTGAAGTGACCTGACTGCTCTTAGAATTATCTGTCTGATTATTAGCCAAATACCAATATTGTAATAGGTTCAATACTAATACATTTATGAAACACATTCTCACTGTTAATTTGACCACACTGTCTTCTCACATTCACCATAAGTCAAGATACTCTCATTACCACTGAAGGAAGCCATTACCTCTTAAGGAGCACCTGAGCTAGACATTTGCTACTGCCATTTGTCCTGTATATAGGCTATGTAGAGCAAACAATTAAGTAAATGAATTGTTCACAAACATACTTTTATTTTTATGAATCTGACTGCACCCTGTAATTACTTGAAGATCTTATGTCAGCAACATTTGGCCTATGACATGCTTGAAAATTCTATTTCGAGAATTAATATTGCTGTTTATAGTAGGTCACCTTGGGATATGTTTCCACTCTTCCCTTTTTGATGATACATTTCATTATCTTGAAGTACAGTCAGGGAGAAAACAGACTGAAGCAAAGGCAATTAAGAGAAGATGGGTTAATGAATTTAAAAGTTTGAGGGGTTTGGGTTTTTCTTTTTAAGATATTCCAAACCTATGTCTTTCTGGGCTTCTTTAAATATCTCTGGCCAAATGTTTTGGATTATTCTAAGACAGTTATCTGCAATCCTTAATGCTCAGACTTTCTCTCACTGCAAGGATATATGGCTGTGTCACTTGGAGTCCAGCCTACTTCAAAGGTTTCTCCTTCAGCTGATCCAGGGCTGTGCAATGAGGTGCTTGGCCACCCAGGCGTACCTCTCAGTATGGCATGGCAATGCCTCTGGAAATTCCTTGCCCAGCCACATATTCTTAGCCCCTTTATGACTCTCAGCACTGTAGGGTAACTTTTATTGGGGGTGAGCTGACCAGTGCTATCTAACACCCTCTCCAAGAGGAGTCTATGCTTAATGTGAGCTTGCTTGCTGCTGCGGCTCAGGGAGCTGCTTAACCCAGACCGTAGTCTGAGGGCAGAATCACCCTCCTCACTGACTCCTCTGTCAGCATGGTGCAGCAGCTCTTTGCTTGCATATAGAGAGCATGCATTAATATTTTGGTCTTCAGAGCCCTGCTATTTACTACTCTTCACCAGGACTGCAGTGACAAACTAGCTAATGGTCTGTGTGCCCAGTCCTCCCTGAAAAACTAAATGGAAGTACTCACAGGCATTACAAGAATATCTTCTTGCTGAACATCTAGAAGAGTGCATTTCAGTGAAGATTTGTTTGGCTCAAAGAAGGACTCTTTCTCCTGATGTATTTTTCTTATTCATTGGCAGATATCACCTGCACACAAGTGACAGAGAACAGCCAAGGCATGGGGGGCGTGCAGGAAGAGGGAAGGAATTTCTTTAAAGAGGTCCTCCTAGATCTTGTTTACATATTCAAAGACAAGATTCAAATCATTATGAACACCGTGTCCTTTTCAGCACATCAAGATAGTTCTGATTGGGAAGAAGTGTGTAATAGATAGACAGAAAGAGAGATAGTATAGAAAAAACACAATGAAGATGGATCAACAGTCACCCTAGGGAAGGCTACTGAAGAATTTTTACAATGGGATTGTTAAATATTTGATCTAGATAGAGTTTCCTATAATTATTCTAAAAAGTAAAGTATTACAGATGTCTCAGTATTGGAGATATTGAATTCCTATATGGAGTATTTGAATTGGTATATGGAGGTATGTAATGGTGGTAGTTGGGACAGCAAGGAGTCGGGATTCACAGAATCACTTAGGTTGGAAAAGACTCTTAAGATCATCAAGTCCAACCGTAAGCCTAACACTGCCCAGATGAGCACTAAACTATGTCCCTAAGCACCATGTCTACATATCTTTTAAATGCCTTCAGGGACGGTGATTCAAACACTTCCCTGGGCAGCCTGTTCCAAAGCTTGGTAACCTTTAATATCCTAATATCATCGCCCATTCCTACTCTGAGTTCTGCTTAGGAAAGAGAGAGGGAGCAGGGGAAGAGAGAGAAAACTGCCTTCTAACAAACTGAATTGGAAAACCAAAAATCTATTACTGTCACTTTTACCTGAAATGTATTTGGTATACTCTGAAACAGATTGCAGCTTCCAGTTTCCAGATTACACCTAAAAATACATTTGTCATAAACTTTTGTACAAATAAAATTTCACTCACACAAATACAAATATTTGTGGAGACAAACATGAAAAGCAGAAAAACGTGGCCAGTTGTTTCACTTTCCAAATCATTCCGAATATTTGCGATTTATTTTCCCTGTTTTTTGTCCAGCTTTAAGTTGAACCTAAAGCCTGACTATTCACAGCCTTTAGAGGAAAACACAAAGATTTCTGTTCCAGGTAGGCTACAGCAATGCTCTGTTCACTTCATCACAAAGAATTTTTACCATTTATTTTGTTGAGCTGTATAATCCCTTACTAGACTCTAAGCACTGCACCTTCATTAAAAGACATAACGTTTTAAAGACACCTTAATTTTGCTTCTAGATATTAACTTGGCACAGTGAAAGACAACTTTGACATCCTATGTTTTTCATGGGACACTATGTAAAATCTCCTGTGTCAGGCTCAGGCAGTTCTCACAGTACCCCATAATGTGAAAATTTGGCACTGGACACTGCCCTTATAACCATAACTCTTCACAGTGATGATTAAATGAGAGAGAAAAGCCACTTCTACTTTGTCTTCAGTTTTGATAGGGTAATGGATACAGCATAATCTTAGTGAAAAACAGGCACAAAGTATGGTCTGATCCTGAAAGTCATTTCAGTGCTGGAAATGGATGCTTTTTGGAATAATGCCCAGTGAACTGCAACTTTCACAAAGTCAAGAGACTGTCCTATTAAATCTAAAAGGTTGGTTTGGCTGGTACAGAGTAGATATTAAACTCAAAGCACAAAAGTCAGATTGACTTATTGAGACATTTATCTGCTGGCATGATACTCCACCTTTCTCTCTGTTCTGCTGAACTACCGTGCTCCTAATCAGATCTTTATGCCTATGGAGGCACATGAGTGACACTAGACAAGTGTCAAACTAGAGATCCTAAGGTGCACGGCAGAATTATTATCACTTATTTTTCCCCATTTAGGAACTAAAAACATGTATAGTGTTTAAGCACTTGACAGGAATATTCTTTTCTTCCCAGGACTGATTTTTATGCTGCGTGACCCATTCCCCTCTCTGCAATGAAGTTGCCTGCACTGTTATCCATGGGGAATTACGGAGAAAGAGAGCAGAACATGATCTAAATTCTACCTAAACCAAAGATATACTTCTATAACCAGAGGAAAGGAGTTGCTATGAAGCAAGTTACCTGTTTTTTTTAGTATTTGCATAGGACTTAGCCCACTAGAAGCAATCCCATCAAGGATGCTGTTTCATTATGTCCTCATGACTAACTTTAAAGGGGCTTCTGTGGCCCGACATAGAAGTTTGCACTCCACAACATCTTAATCCTCCTCTGAGGAAAGAAGCCAGATGTACAACAACACCTTTTTCTCTTCCTAGCCCTCCTGTTTCTACAGAAAAGAAGTCTTGCAAATCGTACAAGAGTCACATAACAGCTGAGCTGATGACAGAAAGCCCAGGTTGCACTATGGAGTGTGCTCAGGTCACACTGGACAAAAATTATTTTAGTTGGTCTTCTCCTCTCCACCAGACACAAAGACATGTAAGTCCTCCTCCTAGGCTAGCATCTCACAGCAATAATTGTTGCAGAGCCAGGTATTACCCTTACTTGGTAGTCAGTAGAGAAAACTACATCATCCGATTTCACAGATATTGGAGGTGCCACTTGGCCATCTCCATCCTCACTTCAGTCTCAGACTGAAAATGAGAATGAAACTGAAAGAGGAAATTAGCCCTTAGGTTGCAAGTATGAACATGTGAATGTCATCTGTGTCGCCAGGGCAAACAGCTTATTTCTGCTCTTCCTTAAAAGCAGTCAAGAAAAGTAGTGTCATATTCCTAAACCTTGTTCTTAGTTTTAATAAGCAAGAGAATAACACTGAAAGGACTTGTACATTTCAAGTTGCAATACATCAGGCGGTCAAAAACATTGGAATGCTACATACCCTAATATTTTTTCACTCACCATAGCACAGTCAGTACAATTATCTTGCTGCAGTAAATTAGGAAAAAAAATATCAAGAGTAAATTAGTGTATAAAAGCTATAAAAACTGCATTGCAGGTTGTCCCATTTCCTATTAAATTTAAATAAAGGAACATTATGAAAGAATTAAATAAAAGGATGTGATTTTTTAACAAGCCTATTTCTCCTTTCCACAGCATTGCAAATACTTTTGGTGCACAGTCATGACATAATCTGCAATACTATTTGTGACAAGGAAAAAAATATTAAAACTAGATGAGACCTGTAATTTTAGAACCAATATGTAACAGCAAACAAATCTGATGGAAAATGCCATGAACAGTGATTGTTTGCTTGCAAAAGATATGAAGGTCAGGAAAGACACTGGATAAAATTTAAAATATGAGAATACATACTGTGAGAAAATAAGAAATTGCTATTCATGCAGATACCCTTCTCAGTCAGCATAAGGTTTTCTTTGCATCTTTAAAGTGCTAAGTATATTCTTCACTAAAAGTAATTAATGGTAAATAATTTGAAAAATTATGGACTCTTTTCAGGTCTCTGGTGTTTATGACACTTTTCAAAACTGTCATGCTGAATTTATCTACCTCTACCTTCTCATCGAAGTTTAAGAGCCACATACAATAGATGGACTATCTATCTATGGTAGAGGGTCCCTCTACCATATTAGATGTACTAATGGACAAATACAGAAATAAATGAGTAAGACCTTATTTGATCTTGTCATTACTGTTAAGAAGAGGAAAAAGAGAAGAAAATATTAGAAAAGCAAGATGAGATTACATATTTGAAACTTTTCCTAAAATTAGTCTATTGTTAAAACATAGGATATTTTTAGTCAAAAATGGAACATTATTTTGGAAGCTGTGAGGTGTGTGTGTGTCCATGTCCTAAATATAATTAAGTTCATAGTTTCACATTTGGGCTCTGAGAAGGTGTTGTAGTACATAAACATCAGTACAGCCTTCTATTTTTCTTTAAAAAAAAAAAAATAAATCAGTAGTTCAATCATAGCACTTACTTCCATCAAGGTGATCAAAGGAATTAGTCTTAAATTCAGTTGTTTACAGGAAAGACGAGGAAAAACTCTTCAGTAGGGTCTGTTATAATAAAAGAAGGGGTAATGGTTTTAAAATAGAAGGAGGTAGATTCAGATTAGATATTAGGAAAAAAATTTTTACAATTAGGGTGGTAGAGCACTGGAACAGGTTGCCCAGAGAGGTGATTGATGCCGCATCCCTGGAAACATTCAAGTTTAGGTTGGAGGGGGCTCTGAGCAACCTGATCTAGTCAGGGATGTCCCTGATCCTTGAAGGGAGTTGGACTGGATGACCTTTAAAGGTCCCTTCCGACTCTAACTAGTCTGTGATTCTGTGATTCTAATTCTATTGTAAAAACTTACCTTTCATTGGGACCATATGAAGCTATATATCATTATTTCCACCAGCACCATTTATCCATAGAGGAGCTGGTTCTAGATTGGGATTAACAACTCGGTGCTTTCCTTTCCCAGTGTAAAATCAGAGGACTTTCCTTGGGTAAATCATATACTTTATTTTTTTCCTTGAAGTTGACCAAAACTATCATAGACTATCACCTACAAACACAAGCATTAGCTGAATGAAATGTAAACATGCTTGTACCTACCCTAAACTGTGACACAGCTTCATGCTGTGGTGCAGTCTTCAGTCCCAGTGCCCTCCACCTTCCAGCCACCGACCTGGCAGGAGAGAGATTCCCTGCTTGCCCACCAGTGCCATAACCTCGCCTAGCTTCCTCACCACAAAAACGCATGGGGCATAGGAAGAGTCATGCCAAAATCTCATTCTTCAGTGTACTTGGTGTGTGGCTGAGGCACGTAACAGTTTTTCCAGACTAATTTGAAGGAGTATTGTTTCCCAACTAGATAGGCAGGTCTTTATGTGGATGAATTATGCACAGAGAAGCACTGAATGTACTATGGTAATGGAAGCCATAAAAGACTAAAAACAGTTGCTTCTGTAATTAAATCATCCATCTCAGGAGAATCAAGAAAAAACTACAACTGGACACCTTTCAAAATGAATAAAAATTAAGTGGTAAATAAATGTTTAAAAACCATAAAAGTTAAATGAGTTTTTCTTTAATATACTGAATATCTTGCTCTTAAAAAAAAAAACAACAAATCATGACAGCTGAAGTTGTTCACTTAGTACTCACTTTACCTATTCTGGCTGACTTAGAATATAAAGTTTAGGGATTTAAAAACAGATTTGAATGGGCTTCTAAAATTATTATTGATCAGTTGTCTTCCATTCTATGAAAGCCCACAAAGAGATGAATAATAATTAGCTATTTCATATTTGGACTAGTTGGTGCATTATTCACATGCGTATAAAATTTAAAAGGCCTTTGTTATTCTTGTCCTTTTAAGAAGTCTAAAATGGCTTTTGTTAGTTCACTCCTACTTGAAAATATATTTTCCAATTAGATAAGGCTTCTTTGTTTCTATGCAATCACACCACTGTGCTGATTAGAGAAGGCATTTGATTATATTGGTGAACCCTGCCCTGCACATGGGGCTGCCTTCAACATCAACATTTAATCGATTTTATAGACACAAACAATGAAGCCCTTGAAAAGCAAATTCATAGTGAAGTGGCTAAGCCTTTTCTGTACATCCCCCTAACTCCAGCATTCAATTCCAACCAAGAAAGATCATATTCTTCACGAAGTATTTTTCTCCTCTCTTTTTTGATTAGGTATAGAATGCAGTAAAGTGCCTGATGTACCACATTAAGAAGGGTGTTAAGCGGTTTACAAGTCTCAGTAATTAATGACTA